>JAODUO010000960.1:180000-187500 GCA_025642075.2 Ridgeia piscesae
AAACCACGCCTTTCTCAAGTCGTACTTTATAGCCTAATAGACCAGAACAACTTTGTCCTTCGTACGAGAGTGCAACCTACCCGCGCCTAGTGGGAACTGCCGTGTAAGTGTGAGGGTGCGGGTGAGTAACGTCAGTACCAGCTCTAGACACGAGATGAACGTGATCCACAACTTCTCGTACTGTTGCAAGTCCTCTCTTCCGCTGCTATTCCTGGGGAGAGACGCATAAACCGTGATTGTGTTTACACCATCGAATCTTGCACAATCAATTTACAAAAAATGTCCCCATGCGTGGAGATCAGGATGTGGGAACTTGCACAAGTTGTATACCTCACATGTAGATGTACTGCTAAATAAATTTAGTGGAGACAATGTTGTACAATGTCACGTTTTACGTAGCAGTTAATAACCACAACACGACGTGTTCCTGATACTTCCTACCTTAAGGTTACTTGTTTACATGCGTATGTCCTCTGCTCAAAACATTGATTCTATGGGGTGCTACCGTTGTCTTCTATCTGACATTGCGTTGGCAACACAATTCCTCCTGAAGCCGATGCCATTCAATTGTGAATCTCAGAGTAGTTCGAGAGCCTTCTTCTCCGATTACGTGAGAATCTAATATAGCAACTATACATAAATAAGATTAAAAACAGGATAATCCTACGACGGTATTCCTACACAAATCCGCAGGGAAAACGGGACAAATCTTACTTACCCTCGTAAATGCGGTAATAAATGTCCTTTCAGCTGTTTCGCCAACTCGTACGCCCTCCTGCGGCTGTTCTTCAGCTGGAGTCGAAGAAGGTCCGAGTCGAAGGTACAGCCGAGTGCCACAACGATGCTGGAGTAGAGCGCCGTCTCGCGGTTCAACTCTTCCAGACACTAGTAGGAGATAGAGGACATTTTTCTATCGAATCATCTCTTACTGGCTTTGTGTTCAGCCCTCGCACATATCAAACATATACACGCGCACGTTAACACACTCTCACGACAGGGTTTTGTAAAAGCGGATGCAATCAACGCCTTGAGTGTGTGCGTTCTTGCGTGCGCGCGCGCGTGTGTGTATGCGTGTGTGTATGTATGTATGTATGTGTGCGCGTGCGCGTGCGCGTGCGAGTGCGCGTGCGAGTGCGAGTGCGCGTGCGCGTGCGCGTGCGGTTGCGGTTGCGGTTGCGGTTGCGGTTGCGGGTGCGGGTGCGGGTGCGGGTGCGGGTGCGGGTGCGGGTGCGGGTGCGGGTGCGGGTGCGGGTGCGGGTGCGGGTGCGGGTGCGGGTGCGGGTGCGGGTGCGGGTGCGGGTGCGGTGCGGTGCGGTGCGGTGCGGGGGCGGTGCGGGGGCGGGGGCGGGTGCGGGTGCGGGTGCGGGTGCGGGGGCGGGGGGGGGGTGCGGGTGCTGCGGTGCGGTGCGGTGCGGTCGGGGGCAGGTGCAGGTGCGGGTGCAGGTGGGGGGCGGGGGCGGTCGGGGGGGGGTGGGGTGAGGTTTTGTAGTAGTAGTAGTAGTAGTAGTAGTGTAGTGTGTATAGTATTAGTAGTAGTAGTGTAGTAGTAGTAGTAGTATTGTAGTAGTAGAGTAGTAGTAGTGTAGTGTGTAGTGTAGTAGTAAGTAAGTGTAGTGTGGGAGTATAGTATTTGTAGTAGTAGTATAGTATAGTGTAGTAGTAGTATAGTAGTAGTGTAGTAATTATTATAGTATGTGTGTGTGTAGTAGTATAGTATAGTAGTAATGTAATGTAGTGTATTGTGTGTGTGTGTAGTAGTAGTAGTAGTAGTAGTAGTAGTAGTAGTAGTAGTAGTATAGTAGTGGATAGTAGTGGTGTAGTGTATAGTAGTAGTAGTAGTAGTAGTATAGAGTAGTAATAAGTAATAGTAGTAGTAGTAGTAGTAGTAGTAGTAGTATATAGTAGTAGTAGTAGTAGTAGTATAGTATTATTTAGTAGTAGTAGTAGTAGTAGTAGTAGTAGTATAGTATAGTAGTAGTAGTAGTAGTATTATTGTATTTTTGTGTAGGGGAGTAGTAGTGGGGGTTTTGTGTAGTAGTATGTAGTACGGGGGTGTGGTAGTGGTATTGGTTTGGTAGGGGAGTGGGGTGGGAGTGGGGTTTGTATTTGTGTAGTGGGAGTGTGTGGGAGGGGATTGTAGTTGTGTGTGTAGTGGTAGTGTGGTTTGGTGTGTGTGTATTGTGGGAGTGGTAGTGGTTGTGGGGGTTGGTAGTGGGAGTGGGAGTGTGGTGTAGTAGTGGGGTGGGATTAGTGGTAGTGGTAGTGGTAGTAGTGGTATTTGATAGTAGTGGTGTGGTAAGTAGTAGGTGGTGGTAGTGGTGTGGTAGTGGTGGTAGTAGTGGTATGGTAGTGGTAGTAGTAGTGGTAGTATGTAGTGTGTAGTAGTAGTGGTAGTAGTAGTAGTGTGGTATGGTAGTGGTGTGTAGTGGTAGTGGTAGTGGGGTGGTAGTGGTATTGGTGGTAGTAGTAGTATTAGTGTGTAGTGGTTTGTAGTGGTGGTGGTAGTGGAATTGGTGTGGTGGTGGTAGTGTAGTGGTGTGTTTTGGTGGTAGTGGTGGTGGTGGTGGTGGTGGTATTTGGTAGTGGTGGATGGTGGTGGTGGTAGTGGTGGTAGGTGGTGGTGGTTGGTGGTGGTAGTGGTGGTGGTAGTGGTGGTGGTATTGGTATTGGTGTGGTTTTGGGGTTTTGGTAGTGGTGGTAGTGGTAGTAGTAGTAGTGGTGGTGGTGGTAGTGGTGGTGGTGGTGGTGGTAGTGGTAGTGTGGTAGTGGTGTATTTGGGTAGTAGTGGTTTAATGAGTAGAGTATTAGTAATGTAGTAGTAGTAGTAGTGTAGTGTAATGTAGTAGTAGTAGTGTATATATAATAATAGGGAATTAGATATATGGTTAAGTAATGAAGTATTAGTAGAAATAAAGGGAAAGAATATATATATAGTATATAAAAAAAAAAAAAAAAAAAAAAAAAAAAAAAAAAAAAAAAAAAAAAAAAAAAAAAAAAAAAAAAAAAAAAAAAAAAAAAAAAAAAAAAAAAAAAAAAAAAAAAAAAAAAAAAAAAGTATATATATATATATTATATATAATATATGTATAGTAGTAGTAGTAGTAGTAGTAGTAGTAGTAGTATTAGTAGTAGTAGTAGTAGTAGTAGTAGTAGTAATAGTAGTAGTAGTAGTGGTATCATCAACAACAACAATAGCGGCAAAACAAGAACATGTAAGGACACAGACAACGCCACCTCCAGCAGCAAACAAAACAACGACACAGACAATCACAATCAGCCGCCGCGTGTCACCTCACCTTAAGACAGTCGTGCTTGCTGGCCAGTGGTTGCGTGCTCGTCTCAACGACGCAAGTAGACGACATCTGACGCGTAGCCGTCGCCGTCGTCCCCGCGACGCTCCTGCCCTTGCTCCTGCTCCCGTCGCTGTCTCCCGCTGCAGTCCTATCCCCGTTGTCCGTCACATTCTTCCCTTGGCGTCTCTCCGGGCGCATCTGTTCGATGGCGTGGTCTTGTGCAGCTGGCTCGAACGGGCGTACTCGCACATCACAGCGCCGTGCGATGCTTGCCTTCATCAATCCAAGCGGACTACCCGAGATGGCGCCGCGGAGTCTCTACGGCCGCTGTCACGTCAAGACCGCAGGTGCCACGCTTCAACCGAGCCCGGGGACACAGGTGTACGTACGCTATGTCCGAAATCTAACACAACGCTGCCGACACGGAACGTTTAAAGAAAGTTTTCCGTTATCCCTAGTGGTATCGTTGCAGAACTTTTTCCGCCGAACGAACGGCACTTCCATTCTTAACCGACCTTCCACGAAATTCCCACCGGACACCCACCGTTAGCCACGTGTCGTCCACTGACGTTTGATGTCGATCGGGTAATCATGCCGTCTTCTTGGCGTCACCGGTTCAGCTGTTGGGCATCTTTCTGCTCGGCATCTTTCGGCGCCTACCCCGGACTGATGGCGACTCGTTAGCGGCATTCACTCGGCTACGTAAAATCGGGGAGCGGCGTAATGTTGTTGGTGGTCCGCCGGTGATCTATCCTTGATGCCCGTTGCTCACGGTCGTGGGCAGCGCACCTGAGCCACTGAGACATTCATTGGAGACGTCCGATTGGCGTCAGTCATGAAGCCGGCTGATCGCGTGGCGGTCTTGTCGCACGTATCAGCTAGCACCTGTGAACACGATCGTTCCAACACTTCAGTCGAGTCATTAATTCACCGAGTTCCCCCCCGGGTACAGTTATGGATTTGTAATCGATACGAAAGCGAGCGAACGAATATCTGTTACGTCAGCAAGGCAGAGGGTACACACAGTGTAATGAATACGTAATGCTGTAATGGATAATGGTCACGTAATGGGGAGGCTTTTCGCGTGACGGTATAAATTAAATAATAAAAAACACCACCGGCGTGGTGTTAGACAACCAGCAGGCAATGATTATTTATTGTTATTTATTAATTATCGATCTGAGCCGGAAGGTGTGGAATTGGACGTCGAAGAGCAAACAGGAGGAGGGTCTCGATAGTAGCAGCATTATCATAATCGTTATCATTTTATGATCATTATCATCATCCTTCCAACGAGGAGCACGTTTGCTGCCTCGGCATTCTATTTCAACTGTTGTCCTATGTCTCTATAATGGTTCTCTTGATTTTCGCGCGCATGCATGCAACACTCCCCCCACACACACACAAACACACACACACACACACACACACACACACACACACACACACACACACACACACACACACACCACACACACACACACATCCACACCCACACACACACACACAAACACACACACACACACACACACACACACACACACACACACACACACACACACACACACACACACACACACACACACACACACACACACACACACGGATGGGAAATACTGGATAATCATATTAAGAATACTCATACCGTTTATTCAAAGGTAATAAACGAACTCGTGATGAATGACGCTACAGAATCCGTCTATCTTAATCAGTAAGAGACAATGGTCAAGCCTCATTATCTATTATCAGGCCATGATCCATCAGGTTGATTAGTTCAGTGCCAACGCCCATTAGATGAACGCAACAAACAGCCCAAGTAGTGAGGCCGGTAGATGTCAATGGTAAAACGGTGGCTTTAATGTTGTAATCTCTATAACCAGGCAACGTATGATTGTATCAAGATTGATACATATCAGTGAACCCGGAACAATGCAAGGCAGAAACACACTGAATTATTGAGTCGAATGACATTATACAATTAATACTTTGAATCCTGTCGAAAACCAGGCAGGTGAGGAGATGGAATGACATTGCAGGATGTTACGAAACGGTCAGTAAATAGTAAATAGAAATATAGGTTATATTGTTAGCACATGCTCTATGTAATATTTCATTACGTCACTTTATCTCTTAACGAATTATGGTGACTTTTCCGTTTCTGACATTCCTATTACCTTTTGTCCTAGAAAATATTTACCTTTTGACCGATATTTTCCCATCTGACGTATTGTGTCCACTTGGATAGCTTCGATGAAAACAACAATTCTCATTTTGACTTGGTACGTCTTGACTAGATTATCAAATAGTCATTACTATAATCTCTTTGAAGTCGTTCATTTATATCTGTCGTGTCATCAGCCGCCAATCTTCGGCACACCTGAGCTGACACACCCAACCGATACTCTTAATAACAAGGCGGCTGGTCGCGAGGTAACAATTTGAATCCACTTGCTTCACACGGGACCAAACCGAAGATCAAACATGTAAATAAACGTTTCCATTGCTGGAGTGTTGATACTGAAATGTCCTCGTTGCAGACGATCTGGAGGTGAACATACTGGCGCCAACAGTGGACGACGATGGGACAAAGGCAGCACTTGGTGGATTGGAGAAGCCGCGTTGGAGAATTCACGCGATGTAGAGCGAATATTGATTTGCCGAGGAGCTCGTCAACGCAGCCCGCATTCGAGTCACCTGTCTAATATTGACCGGCGTGACTTGGTCATCGCAATCGACGCCTACCGGACACTCGGGTATTTCGTGTGGCATATGACAATGCACAACAATTATCGCTATCCACCAGACAAACACACGCGACACGCACGCTGATGCACGCTGCTGGATGACGAACGATGCGTTTGCTGCAGAGCCATTGCGTTGACAGGTGTATACGTGTACACGCTAACTCAATTTTAAAACCTTCGAAGTTATCAATCGATAAAAATGCATACAAATTAAAATTTCTCGACATTTAGCTAGGAGACAGAACTTTCATTGGAGAGTGAGCTGATGAAAGTAGGTTAACAAATGGAAAGTTCCAGACTTACTAAATTCAGGTTGTCTGCCCTGTTACTAATTTATATTTACATTGTTTTATCAGTGGTTATTGCTCTTATTGTACTTTTCTGCCGCTATAGCTACCAGAGAGAATAAACGTTATTACTATTGATCAGCCTTATGAAGGTAACACTATTTAAGTTCTCGCAAACATTGAGATTAAATTGGTGTGTTCGATAGAGAACGGTAGGGAATGCGACTCAACCTGTTCTGTCACGAACATGTCACGTACGGATAACGCGAGTGAACAAGCAGCTTGTACTAGGACAGAACGTGACACCAGACAATGCGTGTCATAAAAATTACCGTTTACGACCAAGTCCCTAAACTGACCGTGTCACCAGACTGACCGTGTCACCAGACTGACCGTGTCACCAGATTGACCGTGTCAACAGACAAATCGTTTCACCAGATTGGCTGTGTCATCAGAATGACCGTGTCACCAGACTGGCCGTGTCACCAGACTCACCGTTTCCCAGACTGACCGCGTTACCAGACAGACCGTGTCACCAGACTGACGGTGTCACCAGACCAACCGTGTCAACAGACACATCGTGTCACCAGATTGGCCGTGTCATCAGACTGACCGTGTCACCAGACTGGCCGTGTCACCGGACTCACCGTTTCCCAGACTGTCCGTGTCACCAGACTGCCTGTATCACTAGACTGGCCGTGTCACCAGATTGACCGTGTCACCAGACTGACCGTGTCACCAGACAGACCGTGTCACCAGACAGACCGTGTCACAAGACTGACTGTGTCAACAGACTGGACATCTCACCAGACAGACCCTGTCACAAGACTGACTGTGTCAACAGACTGGACATCTCACCAGACTGACCATGTCACCAGACTAACCGTGTCACCAGACTGATCGTGTCTCCAGACTGGCCGTGTCACCAGACTGGCCGTATCACCGGACTGGCCCTGTCACCAGACTGATCATGTCAACAGACTGACCGTGTCACTAGATTGTCCGTGTCATCAGACTGACCATGTCACCAAACTAATCATGTTACCAAACTAACAGTGTCACTAAACTGGCCGTGTCACCTGACTGGCTGTGTCACCAGACTGTCCATGTTACCAGAATGACAGTGTCACCAGACTGGCCGTGTCACCAGACTGGCTGTGTCACCAGACTGTCCAT
>JAODUO010000960.1:190000-205000 GCA_025642075.2 Ridgeia piscesae
TACATACATACATACATACATACATACATACATACATACATACATACATACATACATACATACATACCATACATACATACATACATACATACATACATACATACATACATACATACATACTCACATACATACATACATACATACACACATACATACATACATACATACATACATACATACATACATACATACATACATACATACATACATACATACATACATACATACACACATACATACATACATACATACATACATACATACATACATACATACATACATACACACATACACACATACACACATACACACATACACACATACACTACATACACATACACTATACATACATACATACAACATACATACATACATACATACATACATACATACATACATACATACATACATACATACATACATACACACATACACACATACACACATACACACATACACACATACACACATACACTACATACATACATACATACATACATACATACATACATACATACATACATACATACATACATACATACATACATACATATACATACATACACACATACATACATACATCATACATACACATACATACATACATACATACATACATACATACATACATACATCATACATACATACATCATACATACATACATACATACATACATACATACATACATACATACATACATGCATATAACATACATACATACATACATACATACATACATGCATACATACCAAAACAACATACATGCATACATACATACATGCATACATACATACATACATACATACATACATACATACATACATACATACATACATACATACATACATACATACATACATACATGCATACATGCATACATACATACATACATACATACATACATACATACATACATACATACATACATACATACATACATACATACATACATACATACATACATACATACATACATACATACATACATCATACATACATACATACATCATACATACATACATGCATACATACATACATACATACATACACACGCATACATGCATACATACACACATACATGCATACATACACACATGCATACATACATACATGCATACATACATTCGAAAACACGTGCATACATACTTATATACGTATATTCATTCACCTGTACACTGCCTGGACTATATTTAGCAGCATCACCCGAAAGAGAATATACTGCCTCATAATCTAACGATTTTGATTATTTTTAACCCAGACGTAGTCAGCATCCCAACCACAACATATCCAATGAGCATATATCTTCAAGAACCAATCCATTTGCTGTCCCATATTTGTCAACTTCAAAGAGACAAATGAAAAGCTGTAGCAGAAAGCGAACGCGTAGGCAACATCTGTCTGACGTATCCACGTCTATCAAACGTGTAAACGTAAGTTTTTAGATAGCGCAATATCCAATTCTCAGGATAGCTCAAAGCGCTTTACACTTTACTTCGCCGGCAGACCTGTTCAATCACACACCATCTCAACTTTTTTGGAAGCATCCAGCCGTATGCTGCTATTAATGCTCGTACACATTTCCACCACTGTCTATAGCCAGGTACACATTTATACAGCTGAGTGAACTGGAGCAATGCAGAGTGAAAACACTTGCCCACGGTTTTAACACCGCAGCACATGATTCGAATCCGGGTCCTCATAGTCCAGATTCTGAAGCTCTACCACTGAACCACTGCGCTCTACATGTCTATATCTATCTGAGGTGTCTATCCATATACCACATGATTCGAACCCGGGTCCTCATAGTCGAGATTCTGAAGCTCTACCACTGAACCACTGCGCTCTACATGTCTATATCTATCTGAGGTGTCTATCCATATACCACATGATTCGAACCCGGGTCCTCATAGTCCAGATTCTGAAGCTCTACCACTGAACCACTGCGCTCTACATGTCTATATCTATCTGAGGTGTCTATCCATATACCACATGATTCGAACCCGGGTCCTCATAGTCCAGATTCTGAAGCTCTACCACTGAACCACTGCGCTCCACATGTCTATATCTATCTGAGGTGTCTATCCATATACCACAAGTATCGATGTCTAGCTGATTTTCTACACCTATCTGACAGGTCGCTTTCCAGAGTGTTTTGATTGTGCCTGACGTCATTTATACACCGGCATCCCAGAGCGGAACTACCAGACATCTCTGGAACAAGCCCTAAGGATTGGATTCCACGCTATACGAAACCTCGTGACATCACAGTAACCACTAGAATTATATTCAATCTACCACCCGGTAGTCAGCTAACTGAACTTTGCCGATCGCTGGAAGCAATTACAACTAGAAAGGTAGCATAAGACAACAATAAATAGAATATATAATATATATTAATGTATATATATATATAAATATATATTATATATATATATATATATATATATATATATATAATATATATATATATATATATATATATATATATATATATATATATATATATATAAATATATATATAGTATTTAATATATATTCTATTTCATTGTAATTGCTTCCAGCGATCGGCAAAGTTATAAACATGGCAGAGTTGAGTATAAGTCTTAACATCGTTACCGCTATAGTACAAGGTAGGCGTAGTATTGACTAAATCATCATTGGCTTCCACTCAGAAGAATTAAAGGTGATACAAAGTTGTATAATTTAACCTCGTTCTCCTATTAAATGGCAGACTTGACTAAGAAGTCGTGGCTCCATACGAACGAACGAACGAACGAACGAACGAACGAACGGACGGACGGACGGACGGACGGACGGACGGGCGGGCGGGCGGGCGGGCGGGCGGGCGTCCGGGCGGGCGCGGACGGCGCGGACGGACGGACGGACGGCGGCGGGCGGAGCGGCGGGCGGGCGGGCGGGCGGGCGGGCGGGGCGGGCGGACGGCGGGCGGGCGGACGGACGGACGGACGGACGGACGGACGGACGGACGGACGGACGGACGGACGGGACGGACGGACGGACGGACGGACGGACGGACGGACGGACGGACGGACGAGACGGACGGACGGACGGACGGACGGACGGACGGACGGACGGACGGACGACGACGGACGGACGGACGGACGGACGGACGGACGGACGGACGGACGGACGGACGGACGGACGGACGGACGGACGGACGGACGGACGGACGGACGGACGGACGAGACGGACGGACGGACGGACGACGGACGGACGGACGGACGGACGGACGGACGGACGGACGGACGGACGGACGGACGGACGGACGGACGGACGGACGGACGGACGGACGGACGGACGGACGGACGGACGGACGGACGGACGGACGGACGGACGGACGGACGGACGGACGGACGGACGGACGGACGGACGGACGGACGGACGGACGGACGGACGGACGGACGGACGGACGGACGGACGGACGGACGGACGGACGGACGGACGGACGGACGGACGGACGGACGGACGGACGGACGGACAGTTCTAGGTTATTTTGTACCAGAGATTGTGCACACAACAGTAGTCGATGTTCAATACCACACAATCATCAAATAAAACTAATTAGTTTTCGCCAGCAAACCCTTAGTTGTCACGTGACGTTGTTTCATTTATTTGCATGGTCTTGTCACATCCGGGTTTTTCTCCTGCGACAGCAACTGTCTACGTGATGGAGCACTCGCTCGCCGTGTTTGTATTCCGCATCCGCAGTCGTCATGACAACGCCTCGGTGGCATGTGACACTGCCATTTGTTTGGAAACCGATGTCGAGTGGGCATCGACAGTTCTTTGAAACGGTAAATTCAGTTAGGACATCGTTAACATCATTGTCGTGTGCGTGCGTGCACGTGTGCGTGTGCGTGTGTGTGCGCGCGTGAGTGTGTACGAATATGTTCGCGCGCGTGTGTGGATGTGTGGCTTGCATGTTTCAGTTCACGCGCCTTGAGGCGGCATGTTCATCCGGGTATCTCGGGGTGCCCATTCATGCGCTTATTCAGGGGAGCTCGTGGTGGTTCGTGCGTGCACGAACAGGGACGCGACGCTGTGCGGAAATCACAAATTAATGAGTTGTTGGGCGGACACGCGTGTGTGTACGAGTACGCGTCGTGTGTATGTGTGTTACGTGTGCGCGTTTATACAATAAAATGCGTCTGCGTCTATAGAAATGCGACCGCGACAAACGAGACAATCGCACACCGGTGACACATCGAACAGACTAACGCTACCGAGATAGGTAGCCTGAAGCGATGTCGACCTGTTGTCGTTAATCTCTCGCTGGCCCGCATGGCCGCTCACACAGCCGGGCCGCCAGGCAAGAGCAGTGCTAGACAGGTAAAGACAGGTCGTGATAGCACGTGTGCATGCGTGCGTGCCAATTTGTGCACATGCGATTTTTATTCTAGGTATGCATATATTCGCATGCGCACGTACATGTGTCAGTGCAACCACACGCACGTAGGTATATGTGTTCACAAGTGCACACTGACCGCACACACACACGCACGCACACGCACACACTCATATACACGAACGTGCATATGTATGTATGAACGTACTTACGTACGTACGTGTGTACGTGTGTACGTGTGTACGTGTGTACGTGTGTACGTGTGTACGTGTGTACGTGTGTACGTGTGTACGTATGTACGTATGTACGTATGTACGTATGTACGTATGTACGTATGTACGTATGTACGTATGTATGTATGTATGTATGTATATATGCTTACATGCATGCGTGCACACTCACGCGGCGCGCGCACACGCACACACTCGCATACACATACGTACGTACGTACGTACGTATACATGCACGTCTGTATGTATATTGTATGACACGTTCATTTCGTGACAATCATCGCCGTATATCACATTATTATCTACATCAGCTAACAAAATTCCTTGATGAATAACCAGTGAGTCAATAAATGGAAATCAGATTAACGCGGCCGTCGAGGAAACATTTAGTAGATCTCCCGTCTGTGACAACATCGCGGTGTTTACACCTGCCGCATGTGACGACACCGGTGACTCGCGCCACCGTCATGACACCTGACTCACCTGCGTCCATTCGTCTGTCTGTCTGTCATCTGTCTTTTCGTGCCGCCATCCACACGACACGAGCTGGAGACAAATACCCGGCCCAACGAAACGGTTTCTTGTCAACGCGAGCGTCTCACAGCGGACAAAATGGCTGCGCGCAGCGATCAACGGTGACGGTAGTTTCACAGAAGCTGGGCCGCGCCTCAGCTGATGTCAGGAGAGAATCGATAGACGAGACACAAGCGATAGCGGCAATGACGGCGGGGGGGGGGCACGGATGAAGCAGTGTCGCGCAGTTCGTGCGGTATTGAGACGTTGTAGCGCTTGCATTTTCCCGACGTTATAAACGTTCCGATTGACGTTTCTGCGCATGCGCAATAATTGAAAAATCACCAATGTGCAACGAAAGGACAATGCATTTATTTTATAAATACTACGGATTGTTCGTTAGGATGTATATAACCTCTCTTTGTCGCAAATTAACACGAGGCAAACAAGTTTTGAGGCATGTTTTGATAGTAAGCGTAACTCACGTGACTGTAGTGCGCCTTAATCCGCGACAGTGATTTAAACAAATGTAATGTTATTGTATAATTGAACGAGATTTTAAGCAACTTTTCACAGTAATCATCACAGTTTACGAACAGCCCGTGGCATTTATACCAAAAATGCTTTGTCCTTTCGCTGCATATTGATGATTTTACATGAAAGGCGATGCAGTTCCAACTATATTCCCGGCAGTAGACGCTGCATTGATGCCACCAGTTCGCAGAAAACAGGCGTCTGCTTGGGCAGAATCGACGGCAGGTGGGTCCGGCAAGCGAAACGCAGCCAGTGCCGCTGCCACTAGCCCGGCGGCTTAATAGCCTTAAGATTTTACTCATCCCCATGAAAATTCATTAGTTCCCATTTTAGGTAGATGTCGTATTAATGCACGTCAAAGGTCTCCAGGAATTCTCTGGAAAATTCTACTCGTCTCTACCTCTCCTTCTTCCGCGCCCTCGCCCTCGCCCTCGCCCTCGCCCTCGCCCTCGCCCTCGCCCTCGCCCTCGCCCTCGCCCTCGCCCTCGCCCTCGCCCTCGCCCTCGCCCTCGCCCTCGCCCTCGCCCTCGCCCTCGCCCTCGCCCTCGCCCTCGCCCTCGCCCTCGCCCTCGCCCTCGCCCTCGCCCTCGCCCTCGCCCTCGCCCTCGCCCTCGCCCTCGCCCTCGCCCTCGCCCTCGCCCTCGCCTTGGATGCGTAAACAACGAATGCGGAATAATTCATATTGTATTGCCTCTTTGGCGAAACAGGGAAACGACTTGTGCAGAGATTGTGATTATTTCTGAATAGAATGATTGTGAATAAATGAGATTTTATTGTTGAACGATACCGTCTGTCTGGGTATGGTGTTTTAATTAAATGTTTTTATTCAGCACTTAAACCTGCTCACTCTCTAAGGGCAGAGGAATCACATCAAATATTCCAAACAAAAGATCGTTCTGCGTGATCGCGTCTTAAACTCTTCTGTGACGTAGCGAAGGTCACGCGCATACTTTTGATTGTGACGCTTGACGGAGTGGTTGCTAAGCAACCGGTCCCACGATTACTATGTCAGTCAGAAACAAACTCCGCCAAGCAGTCAACAAAATGGCTGCCTGAACACGTGATTTTCGTCGCATATTTTGTTGAGACTCTATTTTCAGAAGATTATGTTTATGACAAAAACCTACGAGAAAGTTGCTCTAGGGGATGTCGTGTCGCAGTAGTATAATAATCCACATGTTTTACCATTATCAACATTACTGGCAAAGGCAAAGCTTGACGGAGGTCTCGCGTACAATTTTGATTGTGACGTAAACAAAGGCAAAACTTGGCGGAGGTCTCGCGCACAATTTTGATTGTGACGTAAGCAAACCGCGACGTACTGGATACATTAATCAGTGACTGCAATAATGGCGGCGTAGCTTCAGGTCAAATGTAAATATCAATACATACATACCAATGCTGACATTCCGCCGAATAAATTTTTCGATACCGTAACGTGGTGCCACCTCTCGACTAAGTTAGAATCAAAGCACGAAAGTGTGCACTCCACTCTCACTGTCTTTCTGTCTTCGTCTGTCTGTCTGCCTGTCTCTCTGTCTGTCTGTCTGTCTGTCGTCTGTCTGTCTGTCTCTCTCTCGCCTCTCTGTCTGTCTGTCTGTCTGTCTGTCTGTCTGTCTGTCTGTCTGTCTGTCTGTCTGTCTGTCTGTCTGTCTGTCTGTCTGTCTGTCTGTCTGTCTGTCTGTCTGTCTGTCTGTCTCTCTCTCTCTCTCTCTCTCTCTCTCTCTGTCTCTCTCTCTGTCTGTCTCTCTCTCTCGCCCTCTCTCTCTCTCTCTCTCGTCCCTCTCGCCCTCTCTCCCCGACTCCCTGTCTCTCTGTCTCTCTCTGTCTCTCTCTGTCTCTCTCTGTCTCTCTCTGTCTCTCTCTGTCTCTCTCTCTGTCTCTCTCTGTCTCTCTCTTCTCTGTCTCTGTCTCTCTCTGTCTCTCTGTCTCTCTGTCTCTCTGTCTCTCTGTCTCTCTGTCTCTCTGTCTCTCTGTCTCTCTGTCTCTCTGTCTCTCTGTCTCCCTCTGTCTCCCCTACCCCCTCTCTCTTTAATCATCTCTGATCATTCATTCATGGCGGTTCAGACAGGTCATCCCAAGTCCGGTCTCATTCCATCTCAGATTTGGTCTTTCTCTCCGTCATTTGCCATCTACTTCTGCATTTTACGCTGCGGGGTGTTGCTGAAAAATGTTAGACCCCGCTGCGCCGTAAATTCAGCTTCTTTGCTATTTCGTCTCGTCGGCTTGCTCCACAGACATCGGAGGGGGATGTTGTTGAAAACTGTTAATAATTAATGGGCGGCAGAATCATATATCTACCCTAATGAATCACATATTATTCTCTCTAACCAGAACAAGTTGCGTTTTTTCTAACCAAATACCCGTTACTTAAATGTCAGTCACAGTCGTTACGACCCAATACGACTAATGCACTATCGTTGTCATTACGTCCAATCAACTGATTCAAGAATCAATCAACTGATTCTATGACACGTCACTGGCCCTTTACTATCCGTTCTATAAATAGCACAAATCTCTACCAAAACTACAACGATAAGGTAACAACGACGAATCAACGGTCCCCATTCTCGCAGTGGAAGAGGGTTATTTACTGTGAGACTCGTCATTTATTTACGACGACTGATTGTTTAATAACTGACCGAATAATCACTGAATTATATGATCGACCGGCTGATTATTAATTCACTGTCTGTGACTGACGCTTGGCTGACTTGCTGATGATGGTGATGAAGATAAACACCCCACCCGCCATGACAAGAACCATGGCCCCGGCCAAGGAGGCGGCCATTGTCTCGATTGCGTTGTCATCCCTGTCGGACGCCTTTGGTGGGTCGGACTTTGTCGGATCAGACTTCTTCGGCGGGCCCGTCTCCTTCGCCGTTTTGTCTGGTTCGGAAGAACCGTCGGCTTTCTTCGTCGTTCCAGTTGAACCGGAAGTATCGCCGGCGTCCTTCGTTGTTTTAACCGGTGTAGTGTCAGATTCGGGGGTAGTGTCAGATTCCTTTGGCGCTTCAACAGCCAATGTGTGCGTCGCGATTGTCTCGGCAGAGGTCTGACAACTATAGGTTGCAGCATCTTTCTGTGTTATGCTAGTGACGAGGAGCGTATTGTCAGCGGACACGAAATACTTGCCATTGTTAACGGTCAACTCCGCCGTGTCTTTGTACCATGTAATCACCGGAAGTCGCCGGGTGCATAGAGGGCGACATTTGAAGCGAGCAACATCGCCGTTTGCCACGCGATGCTGGTTAGTCGAAGCTAGGAAGGAGATAGTGTCAACGAACACGTCATTTGTAGGTCAGTTCAAACACACACTACAGCATTTTCTTACTGCGCGCACCTTTCGTATATGATCCTACCTACAACCAGCCTGTCTCAGTGGCGATAGTAGCGGTAGTTGTGGTAGTGGTGAACGAAGGTTGTGGTCATGGTGGTGGTGATGGTGGTTATGGTGGTGATGGTGATGGTGATGGTGATGGTGATGGTGATGGTGATGGTGATGGTGATGGTGATGGTGATGGTGATGGTGATGGTGATTGTGATGGTGATGGTGATGGTTATGGTTATGGTTATGGTTATGGTTATGGTTATGGTTATGGGTATGAGTATGGTCATGGCGATGGTGATTGGTGATTGGTGGTGGTAGTGGTGGTTACGATGGTAGTAGACTAATAATAGTAACATTACTAGTAGTACTACTTGTTGTAATTGTACTACTACTACTACTACTACTACTACTACTACTACTACTACTACTACTACTACTACTACTACTACTAGTAGTAGTAGTAGTAGTAGTAGTAGTAGTAGTAGTAGTAGTAGTAGTAGTGGTAGTAGTAGTAGTAGTAGTAGTAGTAGTAGTAGTAGTAGTAGTAGTAGTAGTAGTAGTAGTAGTAGTAGTAGTAGTAGTAGTAGTAGTAGTAGTAGTAGTAGTAGTAGTAGTAGTAGTAGTAGTAGTAGTAGTAGTAGTAGTAGTAGTAGTAGTAGTAGTAGTAGTAGTAGTAGTAGTAGTATTCTTTCAACGTCTTCCTACACATGTTCTACACGAATATATTGCGCGTTAGCACGCGTGAAGTCACAACACAGCCACAGCCACAGTCGGCGTCGCTGCGAATGTCACTGATATAGCAGCGTATGTTGATGTCAACTGGGTCGCTTTTTGGGCCTACCAATTGTATTAATACTCAATATTTTAGGTATTATGCCAGGAAGGAAGTTAAATATTTGAATTAACACACAAAAACACAACATTTAGGCAAATATTGTTATGAAGTTTTAGGTTGGTCCATATTCGACAATCTTAGTTGGGTCCACATTCGACACAAGTGCCGAATAACGTAACGCCAGCTCGGTTTAATCCAAAATCTATACGCTCGTGTATTTCGTAGGCGCCTGGCCTTCGTGGGCTCTAAGGCATGAGTCTATAGTGCCTATTGATTAATCCTGCCATTATATATATAATATATATATATATATATATATATATATATATATATATATATATATATATATATATATATGTATATATAAAACATATACACACACAAGTAGTAAATACTTATCATACTTTGCAGTTACAACTTCCGGTCCAGAGTGTGGTTCTACAACAATTGAAGTTGTGTTGTATATCGTACATAACTATTGATATATGATGTTATTGTTGTCGTTCGTTTATCAACAAATTACAATTAAGAGTGACATTTTGTAATCTTTGACTTGTTTGAACAAACAGGACATTGCGAAAATCGGTATTTTGCTGTTACTATTATTATTATCATTATTATTATTATTATATCAGTAGTAGTAGTAGTAGTAGTAGTAGTAGTAGTAGTAGTAGTAGTAGTAGTAGTAGTAGTAGTAGTAGTAGTAGTAGTAGTAGTAGTAGTAGTAGTAGTAGTAGTAGTAGTAGTAGTAGTAGCAGCAGTAGCAGTAGCAGTAGTAATAACAGCATTGTTTTTACTATTTCGTACATTTTCGATACTAAATCGTTTACAGGCGCGTACGAGAAAAACGTACGAGAAATCATACAAATTCTGAAGTAATCCCTGTAAACAGTATATATATATATATATATATATATATATATATATATTTATATACATTCCTCAGGACTGCTTAAAGCACATAATTCTTTATTCACTGGCAGACGCTTTCAAGTGAACACCTTCTCAACTTCTCTGCGAAGCATCCAGCCAATTAATGCGTGAAACCTAGGTTTAGTTAACGCCGATGTTTTTATTTAAACATAAGGACGAGTCAGTTGTTTATCTAATATTGTTGACATGGTCGATATAATGCTAATGCTAATGCTAATGCTAATGCTAATGCTAATGCTAATGCTAATGCTAATGCTAATGCTAATGCTAATGCTAATGCTAATGCTAATGCTAATGCTAATGCTAATGCTAATGCTACTACTACTACTGCTGCTGCTACTACTACTACTACTATTTAAACATAAGGACGAGTCAGTTGTTTACCTAATATTGTTGACATGGTCGATATAATGCTAATGCTATAACTACTACTACTACTACTACTACTACTACTACTACTACTACTACTACTACTACTACTACTACTACTACTACTACTACTACTACTACTACTACTACTACTACTACTACTACTACTACTACTACTACTACTACTACTACTACTACTACTACTACCCTTCACTACTACTACTGCTACTACTACTACTACTACTACTACTACTACTACTACTAATAATAATAATAATAATAATAATAATAATAATAATATAATATATAATATATGTAATAATAATAATAATAATAACAACAACAATAATCATAACCATAGCCATAACAACGATGACGATGATGATGACGATAATGATGACAATAATGATGATAATAATAACAACAGTAACAATACTAATAATAATACTAGTAATAATAACAACAACAACAATAGCAATAATGATGATGATGGTGATACTAATTGTAATGCAGACGACAAGTAAAGCATCAATGTAATGCCGTGAGAGACGAACTGATCAGACGAGACGTGCTCACCCGCGGCGAGTGCAGCGGCCGGACGTCTCGCTCCAGTCGCAATACGGGTCCCGGGTGCACCGCGGACACAGGTACGTGTCACACTGATGCACGTTCAATTCAACAATGCTGTCGTCTGTGTTCACGTAAAGTCGCTGTTTCTGCAGTCACAACCATCGAAGTTCAAGCCACACCAGTCACGTCACGCCACATTGAAATGCCCTTATGGTTTTCCGCGAATTCAATTCAATTTAATAACATTAAGATTGTCACACAGAGACAACGTTTCAGATTACAAAAGGACACGGAAGTATTAACTTTGTTTTATCCATGTGAAACATCTCTGCAACTTTTCACGCTATTAACATTCACATAGTCAACAGATTATGACTTCCATTCATTTTGAATGTGAGAATGTATCGTTTTTGATACATAATCTACCCGGTTCCTTCACAAATGTGACGTCATGTCATTTAGTTCTTCTCCATTGCGTAACAGAAAAGAACATATATATTATCTATAGTTTCATCAACGTTAAGTAGGTTAAACTGTCTTACCTTAATCGTCAGTCTCCATGCTTTGGCAAAATAACATTAATGCAAGCGAGTTTCTATTAAATATTTTGTATAGCTCATATTTGTTGCGCATGTTTGGCAGTCTACGAAATTGATTTAGCACATAATATAACTCTGAGTGCCGTAACTACTACTGATTAAAATGGCACATTTTATAACTGTCAAGCAACGATATACTTACAAATACCGTCAACAGCGATATGTGGGAGACGTGTTTAAATGGTTGCCAGATCGCCAGGACTTCGCTGTAGTTTTTCTCTGACGTTGTCCACTGCACCACCTTGTATATCTTTCCTTGGTCTGTCGATGTGTACATACACTTTTGTATATATATATATATATATATATATATATATATATACATATATACATATATATAAGAGGAAGAGGAAGAGGAAGAGGGATAAAAAGACAGAAAGAGTGAGCAGGAGACAGAGTGAGTGAGTGAGTGAGTGAGTGAGTGAGTGAGTGAGTGAGTCAATGAGTGAGTGAGTGAGTGAGTGGGTGATTGAGTGAGTGAGTGAGTCAATTAGTGAGTGAGTGAGTGAGTGAGTGAGTGAGTGAGTGAGTGAGTGAGTGAGTGAGTGAGAGAGAGAGACCCAGAGACCCAGAGACCCAGAGACCCAGAGACCCAGAGACCCAGAGACCCAGAGACCCAGAGACCCAGAGACGCGCAGACGCGCAGACGCGCAGACGCGCAGACGCGCAGACGCGCAGACGCGCAGACGCGCAGACGCGCAGACGCGCAGGCGCGCAGACGCGCAGGCGCGCAGGCGCGCAGGCGCGCAGGCACGCAGACACGCAGACACGCAGACACGCAGACACGCAGACACGCAGACACGCAGACACGCAGACACGCAGACACGCAGAAACACAGACACACAGACACACAGACACACAGACACACAGACACAGAGAGAGAGAGAGAGAGAGAGAGAGAGAGAGAGAGAGAGAGAGAGAGAGACAGACAGACAGACAGACAGACAGACAGACAGACAGACAGACAGACAGACAGACAGACAGACAGACAGACAGACAGACAGAGAGAGAGAGAGAGAGAGAGAGAGAGAGAGAGAGAGAGAGAGAGAGAGAGAGAGAGACAGAGACAGAGACAGAGACAGAGACAGAGACAGAGACAGAGACAGAGACAGAGACAGAGACAGAGACAGAGACAGAGACAGAGAGACAGACACACACAAATACATACAGAGACAGAGAGACAGAGAGACAGAGAGACAGAGAGACAGAGAGACAGAGAGACAGAGAGACAGAGAGACAGAGAGACAGAGAGACAGAGAGACAGAGAGACAGAGAGACAGAGAGACAGAGAGACATAGAGACAGAGAGACAGAGAGACAGAGAGACAGAGAGACAGAGAGACAGAGAGACAGAGAGACAGAGAGACAGAGAGACAGAGAGACAGAGAGAGATAGAGAGAGTGAGACGGGGAGACAGAGAGACATAGAGACATAGAGAGACATAGAGAGACATAGAGAGACATAGAGAGACATAGAGAGACATAGAGAGACATAGAGAGAGATAGAGAGACATAGAGAGACATAGAGAGACATAGAGAGACATAGAGAGACATAGAGAGACATAGAGAGACATAGAGAGACATAGAGAGACATAGAGAGACATAGAGAGACATAGAGAGACATAGAGAGACATAGAGAGACATAGAGAGACATAGAGAGACATAGAGAGACATAGAGAGACATAGAGAGACATAGAGAGACATAGAGAGACATAGAGAGACATAGAGAGACATAGAGAGACATAGAGAGACATAGAGAGACATAGAGAGACACAGAGAGACACAGAGACACAGAAACACAGAAACAGAGACCGAGATGATTTCTCAGTCTCATTCTCGCATGCCAGGGCAGATCCCCTATGCGAAGCGCGGAAGTTAGCCGAGTCAAAAAAATACCTAACTTCGTCAGTCGCGAATATGTCAGTAGTGAGAACAGTCAAATACACGCTCCAAGTTTAAGTTGGATACAAGGCTGGAGTGAATCCCGATGTAATCACCGGTTGGCATTATAAATATTCCATGTAACTCAGGCCTCTTGGCTGAAATATGTTTATATTATGGCCACCTGATCTAGAAAGAACCACACATTTGGTGGACTATTTCATTGCCTGACATTAAATTCACAGCTTTTCAAAGATGTTTGCCACGGGTATTGCCGGCTGACACTGGGGTGAATAACAGCAACAATACCTGGCGTGCGAGGATTCCCAGTCTCATTATTAATTTATTTCTAAAACGAAGTGTCAATCTAAGCGAATATACGCACATTATGTATAAGTTTGTTTATATGTGTGATGATATATCGTGTAATTCCATAGCACACTATGGGCATTTGCGTTCTATGTGTAGGTGTATTAAAACATATTGATTGCTAAAAATATAATATGTTGCTTATTACTTCATCTCTACATATGAAAGGAACAGTTTTAAAGATGTTGACATACAGTGCTGTCGTCAAAGATTTCTGCCGCTGTCGAAACTTCAGGCTTGTCGTGATCACTTAATACTAACCGGAAGCGAGGAAGAACACTCTCGCGTCGGTCCTTTTGTCAACTGCGATGCGACGTAAGAGAACGTGATCTCGCGAGAGTATCGCTCGACCAGAATCATCAGTTACGTCTGTGGCCATAATCGGAGTCTCTTTTGCGAACGACAACACCCTTGTACCGAGGCTTTGCGAGTTGACCGAGCACTACCAATACAAACCGGAGACGTGTGAAT
>JAODUO010000960.1:210000-220000 GCA_025642075.2 Ridgeia piscesae
GCAACACAATTATAATTACCTTCACTGTCATAATTTTTAACTGGAGTGATTAGTCCTTTTTCTTTTTTGTCTTACCCAACGGACATGATGTTTTTGACTTTATGCCTCGCTGGTTTTTCTGTGTTTTGTTACGTTATCAGACACACATCCTTGCGATGTATGTGTCCAACTATTTATTTAATATACATGCATGTTACGATCGTACGCAACATTTGAAATAGTAAGTTGATTAGGCATTTGTATTACGGGTTTTGCTTTGTGATTTTTTGCCACTAGCAAATATCTACTGAACTGTTTGAACAACGTTACATGCAAATATATAAAATACTCACAGAAAAATGTTAGATTCAGATTAACAACATTACAGAGGTGTTCATAAAAATTGCTTAAGTAAAAATGTACATCATAATGATGATGAAAACTTTGATAACGATAGTTTGCCAATAATGAAAACTTCGTCGTACTATGACACCGACAATTTTAACTCTATGATCATTGACAATGTTCCAGTCAAAAATGTCCTCCCAAATTAATTAAATTACGCTTACAGAATGAAACAGATATGTGGAACTTTGCCTCTGAAATAACCAACTCAAATTTAAAGGGGAAATTGGACCAAAACCTTTTTCAGGATCCTAACAATAATTACAAAATAATTGCTGATGTGCTTGGAAAAGAAAATTATAAACACATGCCATATAAATTAGTCAAATTTCTCAAAAGATAATAAATGGTATATTTAAAACTGTAAAATACAAAAACCTAAACATTTAAATCCAGTATATATCGAACACATTATTAAAAAGTCAAATTTTAAAAATTCATTTAATTAATTGAAAAAAAGTTAGATATAATCATATATATATTCGTTGTTTTACTAAACACCAATTGTTTTATGATAACCAGTATTTATTTAGATACGGTCACTCAACGGAATACGCCATTATGGAAGTTATCGACTGAATAGTAACTGCTCTGAATTCTAATTAAACAATCATTGATATATGTTTAGATTGAGCAAAAGCGTTTGATACTTTAGACCATTCAATTTTATTAAGCACATTACATTTGCAAGGGATGGAACCTGCTGCCTCTAAAGTTGATGGAAAATTACTTGAATAATATAAAACAGTACGTCATTTACAATGACTCAATCTCTGAAACCCTGCCTATTACCTCTGGTGTGCACAGTAATCTATATTAGGCCCAATTTATTTTAATGTAACCAAATCAAACTCAAATGAAATATTCAAATATATAAAGTATGCAGACGACACAACATTGTTTACAATAATTCAATCGTCAAACATGTGTCCCAAAGACAACATTTAAATATAGAACTAAACAAGATAAATGATGGCTCATATGGCTGAATATCAAGAAACTGTCTTTAAACGCAAAGAAATTCAAGTATATAACATACACTCTGGGAAACAAACATGTGAACAATCTTCTCCTTAAAATAGATGACCCCATAATAGAAAGAGTCCCAAATTTTAATCTTCGTGGGGTAACTTTGCAAGAAAACCTAGGCTGTGATGATCATATATAATATTTCAATTAAATGCTCCAAGTTGATAGGAATATTAAAAATAAATAAAAAGTGATTGTTGCCACTAAATAAAAACATTACTTCGTATAATTACTTAATGGTACCATACACTATTTATGGCAATATAGCATGGGGTTTTAACTATAACAGAATAATAAAGCTAGAGAAAAAACAGTTAGAATAATATGTTTAGCGAAACATGATGCACAAACTGAGCCGTTGTTTAAGAAACTAAATATTCTTAATGTTACGTATATGTTGAAATTACATGAATTGAAACTGTGCAGATGACATTACAATTTTGCGAAACGTACCATTTGTATTAAATAAAACAGTCCACAAATTAAAAACACGGATACACGATTCTATACATACAAATAGGGCAAAACGACTTTGCCAAGCGATGCATTATATATGATATTAAATTACCAATAAACAATATTGCATTTAACAGTAAAGACAAAATTACAACGCACAGTATACAAGGATTGATTAATTATGCAAAACGTATTTGTTTTACAAAATTACAAAATATTGTGCCCATTTATTTGGTATAGCGCCACATCCACAATCGTTCGTGGCGCTTCACAACATATTACAATTTAAAAGACATAAAAAGATATATGTATACAATAAGACAAATACTAGCGTTTAAAAAAATATGTATAGGTATATAAAATAAATAAAATTAGTACGATATTAAATATCGTAGCATTTTTAAATATATAAATAAATTACGTATTAGTCATAAAAACACATAATAACCGGTCTAGTGTATAATTACATTACAATGAGACTGATAAATGACGGTACAGGTATAATTATTTTTAGTAATAACTAGTTTTGTATATGTTAAAACTGTAAAATAATAATAATCATAATAATTACGTAACAATAATGCCAATAAATAAGTGTATAATTATGTACTGATAATATTACCAAATAATCTAGTAAAAAATTATAATGTTCATGTCAAATTACACTAATATGCGATACGAAAAAAAATGTGTCTTCAGTAAACGTTTGAAGCTGGTCAGATTGTCACAAGTCTTAATGACCGTTGGTAAATTGTTCCATAGGGACGCAGCAGCGATAGCGAACGAGCAGTCACCAGCTTTGGTACGGGTACGCTTCACTTGTAACATGTTATTGTTCGCAGAGCGCAGTGTTCTTGTCGGTTGATACGGGCACACGAGTTCACACAAATACACTGGCGCGTCGTTGTGCATGGCTTTGTAAGTGAATACAAGTAGCTTGAAATCAACTCTGGACACAATGGGCAGCCAGTGGAGTTCGCGTAACAAGGGTGTGGCACTGTCGCTACGCATAATCAACCTGGCAGCCGTGTTTTGTATAGGGCGTGCAAGTCTCGCGCGCGAAAACGAGGCTGGGGGCAGTTGGGGGCAGGAGGTCCATATACTCCATGTTAACGTATAGGACTTTGTTTTGTTTTGGTCGTAATAATCGAACTCTCCCGAAATAGCGTATTTCAGTTATAGTGTCCGAAGGATTATTACAAGCAGAAGTAGTGGAACATTTTGCCGGTGACAATGGTCACGGAAATCATGAATTTTAATCCGTTATTATGGTGGTTGCCATGGCAATAGCGGCAAGTACTTGTGTTTGACGATCTTGACTAATAACGAAGAGTGCCAGTTTTCGCGCAGTACAACCTGTTTGGGCCAAACGTATACATGTGTTATGATTGTGTACATTTAGACAACTTGTCAGATATAAGTGCTTATCGAAACCACAACGTACAGCAATGTAAAACGCAAATCCCGTAAAAGACACATACAGCCTAGCATCGTGTCGATTATCGATCTGCACTACGTAAATCGCTGTGTCTATGATCTAGTGTGATAAACTCAATATAAAATGGGACATTTCAGATAAGAAACGTATAACACAAGGTATTTATGAACTGATTTTCCTAGTATTCACCAGTCGTAAGCTACAACTGTCATCCATCGTTATAATATTATTCTTGTGTCCAGTCCCCAATAAGCTCCAGTCGCGCGGAGTCACGCCATGTGTCGTGACCCACTTGGAGGCCCTATTCGCTGTAGACGGGCGATGTTAATTGCAGACGTACCGTATAAGAGCGCGTTACAGTAGTCAAGCCGTGATGTGATAATAGCATTGACAACGCGTTCCTTTGTCGGTCTGGGGAGAAAGCGGCGAATTTGATTAATGTTTCGCAGGTAGAAAGAGCAAGCACTGATACTTTGCTACATTTGCTTCTTCATGTCAAGGTGCCTATCAATGCAAACACCAAGACACTGAACACAAAGCGAAGCCGTAATTGTAGCCACACCAACGCGAATCACACTTTTATCCACGATTGCATCTGCAGACTTAGGCACAATCGTTCATGAACATAGAATTCTGTGCCATCCAGATCTTTACCTCATCTAAACAATCTTCCATTTGCTTGACTGCAGCCACTAATGCAGAATGGGTCAAGTCAAAATTAGTCTATACCTGTAAATCATCGGCATATTGATGGAAGAATAGTCCATGGGCTCGTATGATGTCACCGATAGGTTGAACTTATAATGAAAAGAGCAGTGGCCCAAGGACAGAGCCTTGCGGGACACCTGTCGTTAGAGTAGTTGTACTCGACGACTGGTTACCGATTATCACTCGCTGTGTCCTCTCTTTCAGATAAGATATCAACCAGTCCAATGCTTTGCCAACAAAGCCGTAACGCAAACGTAACCGCCTAATCAAGATGTTATGGCTGATCGTATCGAAGGCGGAACTGACATCCACGAGAAGCAAGATGGTTCCTTGTTTTTTTGTGCATTGCTGTTTTGACGGCACTTGTAACATACAACAGCGCAGTTTCTGTCGAATGGTTTTTCCGATACGCAGACTGAAAGCACTCAACCATTTGCTGATCAGATACATGCGTCATTATCCTAAGCGGGACCACTTTCTCAATTACTTTGGATAATTGAGTGAGGTTACTCACTGGTCGGTAACTGCTCAGGGTGTCTTTGTCCAGTGATGGTTTCTTTAAAAGTGGTCGGACAATTGCATGCTTCAACGACTTCGGCATCACTCCTCGTCCAGAGAAGTATTTGTGGGTAGTTGTATCAATCAATGTACTATGTTATAGTGTATTATTTCTGATACCTCCGTAAAAGTACATATACTAAGTATTGCTATTTAACTTTAGGATTGCAATTATTTGCTAGTTTCCAAAAGACTGTAATGTAGTAAATTTGTTGTTGTTGTTGTTGTTCAGATTTGTGATATGTTTTACCTGTAATATAATTCTAATATTGATGTTCTCGTTACCATATTATTACATGTATTTGTTATTATCTCATCGAAAGTGTTTAGGATAGCAACATATATTTAATTGAGTTTTAATAAAAGGGTTTTCTGCCACGAGAGCGACCAAAATGGTCTTAGTGACAGTCTCCTCGACCACTCTTAATTACATGATAAGTTTAGTATTGTGACGTAAGCAAACAACGACGTCATCAAGTATCAGTCAATCCGTGGCAACACTTTTACCTCCTACTGGTGTTCTTTTTTTCACTGATCGTAAGCTATTTTATTCGCTAAAAACAATTCGGCTTTTGAAAGGTATCGGTGTAAAGTGCTGCCACTTCACGGAGCCTGTGTAACCGAGGCTAATCCTGCCATCATTCCGGCTTCATAAACAACTGCAAATTTGGGTTTATGTTTATTTCTGTGTATATAAGTTTAATTTTGAATAGTTGTTATAACATAGTATTATCCGATAAAAAGGGTATCCTTATTTAATATTTTATTTCAAGTTCGGACTAAGAACCAATCAGCGTCTCTGCCCTATTCTGAGGTAATACATCTACAGGCGGATTTGCGCGGCTAAATGTGCCGCCACCTCGCGGAGCCTGTGTAATCGATGGTAGCAGAGAACCAGCTCTATGATCCACTAGATCTGTCTGATAATAAATTCTACACAAGGAGTGGTCGTTGGCTTTAGGGCGGCTGCTGTGAGGGCGACGTGACGTCACGAACCTTACACACGCGGACCACGCGAGAGTAGATTCTCGTCTTCGACATGACGTCTTCCACAGCCTGCTCTCGGATGAAGAAGTACACGTATTCGTCGACATCGAAGGCGCCAACGAAATGTACGTCGTCTACGAACGACATGACAGAAGGCATAACGTTACAAATTGCACAACATGACATAGTGCACAATATGACGCAATGCACAACTTCACACAACACGACCAATGCACAATATGACATAAGGCACAAAGTGACACAAGGCACAATATTACGTTATGTACAACATGATAATATATGGAAAAGAATGACATTATGCAAAGCAAGACACAATGCATAACATTACACAATGCAAACATGATACATGACATGGAAGCACATTGTGCACAACAGGACATAAATGACACAACACAAGGTACAACATGATACATGGCATCACATGAAAATGCACTACATTACACAATGCACATCGCACAAGGCACACCATTACACATTGCACAATATGAGACCTTACACAGCGGACAACAACACATGACTGACACAACATGACCCAAGGTACAACACGACTCCAGGTACACTGTACACGACATCACACAACTGACAATACGGAATACACGCATAAGTAAATATCATGTTCTTCATTTGTCAAACAAGGACAATAATTATAACCACAACTGCAACATACTCAGGAACACGTAACGATCGTTTTTAACGCTTCGTAGATAAGGAGAGTCGCCAACACTAGGCCGATAAATCACCGGTTCTGATGCGGCGATATCTTCGAAGGTGGCAGAATAAATAGCTGAAGCATTGCTCGGATTTCCCGTCTCTGCAAGTGACAGAACCAACAAGTAGAAGTTGCTGCCTCAACCGTTCCAGCCATTGCGCTCACTCACCTGTCAACCCTCTCAATTTGTCTGGTAGGTGTTTTTCACTTAAAGAGATTTTGATAACATCAACAGCGAAATAGACACACGTGTAATTGCATCGCATATTCGCATCAATGTTTAAATTTTGATCGTTAATGTACAGACTCGTTTACCAAACTTACATTCGAATGATTGTATGGGCAAATTGTCATTTCGGATAAATTACTATGTGCCTTCGTAAAAATTGTGCGCGTGCGCGTGCGCGTGCGACACGGTGACTGTATCAGTACCGAACCATCGACCTGCCGACACCGGGATTCAAACCCCGGTCGCTCTAGTCGGGACGGACATTATATATATATATATATATATATATATATATATATATATATATATATATATATATATATATATATATATAAATAGGCATATATGTACATATATACATATATGTATATATATGTCGTAATATATACATACATATGTATATCTATGTATATATATACATATATATTTATATATATATACATATATATGTGAATATATATATATATATATATATATATATATATATATATATATATATGCATATATCTATGTATATATATATATACATATAAAAATATATTTATATGTATATATATATGTGTGTGTGAGTGTGTATCATACATATATTATATGATATATATATATATGTATATATATATATACTTGTATATATATACATATATATATATATATATATATATATATATATATATATACATTACATATATATATTAAACACTAAAACACATACATAAACAGACATGCCTATATTAGATTACACAGATAGAAGAGGTATTGCAACGACCCACGGACATCTTGTTAACCGGTTACCCCGCTATTAGGGGACAAACTCACCTATGAAGATGGCAGTGGAGTTGTGGTCTGGACCGTACGGACATTTAACATATCCACTTGTCCTGCCGCCTGATTTAATGATACTTAAATCAGTCTTCTGCAACGCAAGACATTCGATCAGCTGGGTAGCTGGACTAACTAAATCCAATGTCCAAGTTTATATAAATGTTTTAAAACTCAACCATCCTCGTGTCACAGTAACGCATCATATAGAGATGTGCACAGATCACGTCGACAAACTCAGAAATTGACCGGAAATGACATGAAGTACTTACATTCAGCTGGAAAGTGCGCGGTTTGTAAGCCCCGGTTCCACAGACTTCAATAACATCTGAGACTTCAAAAATGTAGCGGATATGATTTCTGCAGTGAAACTCCTGTGAAACGCCAATGTCGTTATAGTAAGAAAGATACGACCTAATAATATAAGTGATAGTCACTTTGTAATAGGTTTTATCCATACACAAGCGTCAGACCTAAACGTATATATACTTGTGAGATAACGTTGATTATATATTTAGAAAGTGTCGTTTTGTCAAATTAGTATATTGTTATAAGCACATAGCTAGACAGTAATTTAACAAGATTGCCACTTAGAAATTCAACTCTAGATGGCAGGTGAACTAGGAAGCCATTTGGCTTATCGAGAGTCCAGCCTATCTATCTAAGTATACCCCGTCCGTCGTAGGTATATGTCGATTTTATTTTTAAATATATTAACACTACTAGCACCTACACAACCAGCTGATAATCTGTTCCATTTGTTTACTGTTCTTTGTGAAAATGAAAATTTTCTAATATCCAGTCTACACTGCTTCTTTGCTAATGTAACTCCATGTCCTCTAGTCCTTCTCTCTTCCTTGACTGTGAAAAAAACTATTTCTGTCAATATTTTCATATCCATTCAATATTTTAAACACCTCAATCTGATATCCTCTCAATCTTCTGGTTTCTAGTGTTGTTAAGCCACATTCTTTTAGACGCATTTCATAACTAATATTCCTGAGTTTTGGTATCATTTTGGTTGCTTTTCCTTCTAGCATATCAATATCCTTCTTGCGATATGGCCTCCATGCTTGTATACAATATTCTAAGTGAGGCCTAACTATTGTTTTATACAGCGGTATTATTAGTTCTTTTTCTTTGTACACTATGTTTCGCCTAATTAATCCAAGAATTTGGTTTCCCTTCGCTGCTGCAATTCCACACTGCTCTGATACCTTCATATCAGCACTAATAGTTAACCCTAAGTCCTTTTCCTTTAAGGTAGTATTTAGTACAGTACCACCCATTGTATATTGTGCATCTTCATTCCCATGTCTTGTGTGGAGGCACTTACACTTTCCAAAATTAAACAGCATTTGCCACTTCTCAGACCATTCTATCAACTTATTAAGATCATCTTGTAAATGCTGTCTATCTGCATCACTTTTAATTTTCCTAAACACTTTTGTGTCGTCCGCAAACTTCAACACCTTGCTTGTTATGTCATCATCCAAATCATTGATACATATTAAGAATAAAATAGGTCCCAGTACTGATCCCTGCGGTACTCCACTCAAAACAGATTTCCAGTTTGAAACCTCCCCACCGACTACTACTCTTTGTCTTCTATCAATAAGCCATTTTTCTATCCGCATGGTTAGAATGCTATTAGGCAAACAATCTGAAGAATTTACCTTTTTCCATTGAAATATTATGACCTTGATCAGAGGTCAAATATATTTACGTCTAAAATCCACCTACTGGAGAGTGACCGTGATTATTTGAAGTAATCAGTCATTGCACCACACAGGCGGATTACTTCTGTTAATTTCGAGACATTCGTCACCGATATCGTTTGTGGATGGATGTGTTGCTTTTAAGGCCAAAACGCAATGGCAAAGCACCCTGTAAGGTCCATCACGTATGCCTATTGTATCAAACAGTCACCCAGCAAGGTACCACGAACGCTTGTCCACATTACGTTGTCATATTGCTACTGTGACACCAACTAGCAGCACGATTCGTCACCTGCAGACATTTGATTCCTTCCGCGCGGTGCATTGTCTAATAACTGGCCAATGCAAAGCGCCGAGTGACTTGTTGTCAAAGATATAAGTTCTTTGTTCACAATCGGACGACACAATACTGAGAGAATATACCAATTGAGATTATACAACAATTTATTCTCTATTTTAAGTGTGCAACTATTTCGAGAAGTGCCGTGCCGTAAGCACTGTCATGACAATCCACTATACATACAATTATACTACTCATCAAATATTAAATAATGTATATATGCTGCATTGCAAAACTGATTGGCGAAATGGCGAGATTGAATCGTTGATAATACGTGGGGAATCCAAAATGAACAAGACAAACTAACCTCTACGAATTCCTTCCTATTTTTGCAAATAGCAACCGAACCCGGCGCCGACTCTAGTTCTGGTGACTTCTCAAACTGCGACAGAACACACGTCAGGCGCTACATCACAATACTGACACTAACGTGACGGTTTACTGGGAAACAAATCACGTGAGCTGAACACTTGAAATTACCTGTGGCTTTTTAAACACAAACGTTCACACTGAATCAGAGCAACCAAGCAAATTGATTCTCGCTATATGTGTCATCAATTAGGAGCACATGAATGAACAAACATGGAGAGAGGGGGGAGGTAGT
>JAODUO010000960.1:235000-240000 GCA_025642075.2 Ridgeia piscesae
AAAACGTACACGCAATTACCAGACATGAAATAATAGTACTTTTTTAGGTTTATACTGTCACGTACATACATAATGCTATTCAACGTAGGTGTAGTGTGCGTGATTTTCTGTCAACCATAACTGCAAACCGTTTCACTTACGCAGTTCATCGAAATAAAACGTCACATCTCCTGGCTCGGAGCAAAGCAGCCGAACTTTGCTTAACGTCGTCCAGCTTTTATCCAGAACGAAGATAGACCCCCCTCGATCATGCTGCAAACATCAACATCACCTGCTGGGTTTATGGCTACTGAATATGTTTCAGAATAGTTCTTTTCTCAGATCACAAACGTTCATTTTGTATATCAAAGTCAAGTTGCACATTTACCTGTAAAGACGTTCGTCGAACGTGACCCACTAATGTCTACACTTGCAGACCCTGTGGAGACTGAAACACATCCTCGACTGAGACGAAAGTCTTTACAGTTAAAGATGTGTATTGACTTGGACATGCAAAATGAAAGTTTGTGATCTGTTGAGTTTATTATTTATTTGGTTAAAAGATGTCTCATGCACCGATACATTTGTTTTGGAGGCCATTTTCAGTTTTGGAGGTCACAGCTACTTTTTGAATACCACAGAGAATATTGTTTTGTTTTCATGATGATGTCATGCGACAATACGGTGCATTACAAAATAATGAATCTGAATCAAATTATTTAAGCCTAGCGAGGTTAAAACCATGCCATTTTGTCGGGAAACCGGTAATATCATTATGCAATCAATCAATGTTGCCGTTGATGATTCCACGACGTTTGTGCTGCCAATTCCCGGCGCCTGAGTAATAACAGACCTACGGGAAAGGGACTGGTGTACTATGGGATATAAACATGGCGGAGCAATTTAGCAAATTGACCAGCGCCCTCACACGGATGGGATCAATATCATTCAATCTCTGTTGATTTAGCGTCAGTTGTTCTGCGAAAAAAAACTAGAGCAAGTATAATCTTACTAATGTCAGAGCTATTAGTTATGAGTTGGGCCACTCCACCACCCGACAGAACTAAACGCGCACAGATGTCTCTCAATCTCGTCTCGTCTTGTCGTTTGGTACGGGATATGTCTTAAGTTTTTATACCTTCCGTGTGGGGGCGCTGTGTGTTGAAGAGCCCCAGCTCGGACAGAGCTAATCCGTCCGAGCTGGGGTTGTTCAACGCACAGCGCCCTCACACGGATGGTATAACAACTTAAAACAGATACTGTACTAAACGACGAGACGTCCGAGATTGCGCGCTTGGTTCCAGCGGGGGAGTGCCCCAGCTCCTATCTGATAGCTCTGGCTGGGATGGATTAGTTCTGCTAAAGTTACATCAGACGTTTTGTATTGTGACGTAAGCAAACCGCGACGTCATCAATTACCAGTCGATCCGTGGCAAACCTTGTATCTCCTTCTGGTGTTCCTTTTTTACTGACCGTAAGCTACTTTATTCGCAAAACAAGTCGGTCCTATCCGTGTGAGTGCGCCGTCATTATGCAATATGGCCCGGGTCCGAAGAGAACCCTAGCTCTATGATCCACTAATACACACTACAAAGGAGTGATCACTCGTTTTTTTGGCGCCTGCTGTGTGGACGACGTGACGTCACGAACCTTACACACGCGGACCACGCGAGAGTAGATTCTCGTCTTCGACATGACGTCTTCCACAGCCTGCTCTCGGATGAAGAAGTACACGTATTCGTCGACATCGAAGGCGCCAACGAAATGTACGTCGTCTACGAACGACATGACAGAAGGCATAACGTTACACTATGCACAACACGAGACAACGGACAATAGGGCGTAGTGACTCAGGTCAGGGGTAGAGCTTCAGACTCTCAACTAAGAGGACCCGGGTTCGAATCCTATGCTGCGATGTTAAAACTGTGGGCAAGTGTTTTCACTCTACATTGCTCCAGTTCACTCAGCTGTATAAATGAGTACCTAGCTATAGACAAGTGGTGGACATGTGTACGAGCAGCCTTCGCGCATTAATTGCAGCATACGGCTGGATGCTTCCAAGAGAAGTTGAGATGTTGTCTGAGTGAACAGGTCTGTCAGGGAAGTAAAGTGAAAAGCGCTTTCAGCAATCCTGAGGAATGGATACTGCGCTGTATAAGAACTTACCTTTTTTACTTTACAACATAAAACAAAATTATGATACAGAATGTACAAGCCAAATTGCACAACATGACACAGAATGTATACAACGTTATACAAGACACAACGTGTATAATACAATGCAAACAGGTCACTATGGCAATGATAAAGACACACATGGAACAATTCACGACATAACGTAATGCACAAAATTACACGATGCACAACATGACACAAACTACAGTAATTATAACCTCAACTGTGACATACTCATGAACACGTAACGATCGTTTTTAACGCTTCGTAGATAAGGAGAGTCGCCAACACTAGGCCGATAAATCACCGGTTCTGATGCGGGGATATCTTCGAAGGTGGCAGAATAAATAGCTGAAGCATTGCTCGGATTTCCCGTCTCTGCAAGTGACAGAACCAACAAGTAGAAGTTGCTGCCTCAACCGTTCCAGCAATTGCGCTCATTCATCTGTCAACCCTCTCAATTTGTCTGTCACGTGTTTTTCACCTTAAGAGATGTTGACAACATCAACATCAAAATAGTCATACCTATAACTGCTTTACTTATTCAATTGAATATTCCTATTTTCATCATTACTGTGCAGACTTTTATTTTATCATAACTACTTTCGAACGATTTCACGGGAGAATGAACCTATCGGAGAGGTTATTATGTTTCTTCGTAAAATGTGCGTGTGTGTGTGTGTGTGTGTGTGTGTGTGTGTGTGTGTGTGTGTGTGTGTGTGTGTGGTGTGTGTGTGTGTGTGTGTGTGTGTGTGTGTGTGTGTGTGTGTGTGTGTGTGTGTGTGTTTGTTTGTTTGTGTACGTGTGTACGCGTGCATATGTGTACGCGAGTGCGTGCGCATACGTCTGCGAGTTTGTGTGTGTTTTCTTTATACTGATCTAACAGTAGATAATTTCGTCGTTTTTTAATTGACACAAAAATTCTTGCCATTTTTACCTGTTGTAAAAGCCGCGGTGGTTTTCTAATAATCCAAAAAATTTGCAATAAGTCGGCATAAGTCGGCGCTCTTGGAAAATGGGCAATACTAACTGATGCAAAACGACTTATCTCTATGTATTTTCATGGCTTTCGTAAAACCCAAATGGGATATGGTTTATAGCGACTGACCACGCCATATGTTATTATAGACCAACTTTTAGGGGCGTATTCGGACAAGCTGAATGTACTATATTCGTATTCACACATCCACTGCCGTCTCTGTCGAAAATCTGTGTCACCTGGAGCAATGTGGGGGTGGACAAACTTGTTTCACTTATTTTATATGGAGACGGCAGTGGATGGGTGAGTAGGAATATTCTTCGTGTAATATATTTAGTTTGGCTGAATATTTTCCCGCAAAGTAGAGTTGGTGTTCGGAATGTTAGTTGTCTTGACGTACAGTGAAGTAGCATAAACAGACAAATTCATCGGGAAAACACATGCTTATATTAGATTACACAGATGGAAGAAGAGGTATTGCAACGACCCACGGACATCTTGTTAACCGGTTACCCCGCTATTAGGGGACAAACTCACCTATGAAGATGGCAGTGGAGTTGTGGTCTGGACCGTACGGACATTTAACATGTCCACTTGTCCTGCCGCCTGATTTAATGATACTTAAATCAGTCTTCTGCAACGCAACACACTCGATCAACTGGGTAGCTGGACTAACTAAATCCAATGTCCAAGATTATATAAATGTTTTAAAACTCAACCATCCTCGTGTCACAGTTACGCATCCTATAGAGATGTGTACAGATCACGTCGACAAACTCAGAAATTGACCGGAAATGATAAGAAGTACTTACATTCAGCTGGAAAGTGCGCGGTTTGTAAGCCCCGGTCCCACAGACTTCTATAACATCTGAGACTTCAAAAATGTAGCGGATGTGATTTCTGCAGTGAAACTCCTGTGAAACGCCGACTATAATTACGTAAATTATTTATAATAAGAAAAATACTAATAATATTATGTAATCGACTGGTCACATGAAGCCACATGGCACCTTTTGTTGAGTGTATTGTGTAATAACTGGACATACGTCGACCACCATGTGACGTGACCAGTTCTCGGTTTACGAACATAACATATGAAACCCGGGGAAAGATATGAATGATCAGTAGCATAAATCGGAGACGATAAAATACTGAGAATAACTACAATAATAAATTTGATTCATCTATTATAAGTGTACAACTGTTTATGTAACATAAGCACTGTCATGACAACACACTTTACATACAGTTGTGCTAATTATTGAAAAATAACAATGCATACATGCTGCATTGCAAAAACGAATGTCGAAATTCCGAGATTGATATGATGATAATACTGGACAAGTCCTAAGTGACCAAGACTAACTAACCTCTACGAATTCCCTCCTCGGTGTGCAAATAGCAACCGAACCCGGCGCAGATTCTAACACAGGTGACTTCTCATACTGCAACAGAACTTACATCGTAGGCTACATCACAATGTAGACATATGCGTGGGGGTCTATAAGGAAATACATCTCATGAACTCATCAGTTAAAACTACAGTCTCGAACATCATGTAATCGGTTTACTAGGAAAACCCCGTTGAACACAAAAGCTCACACTGAGCCAGTGTAAGCAAGCAAAACGCCTCTCATTATGTATTATCTAATAAGAGCAAATGAACGAACAAATCACATGAACAGAGAGATAGACACACTCATACGCATGCGCATGCGCACACGCACACGCACACGCACACGCACACGCACACGCACACGCACACGCACACGCACACGCACACGCACACGCACACGCACACGCACACGCACACGCACACGCACACGCACACGCACACGCACACGCACACGCACACGCACACGCACAC
>JAODUO010000960.1:245000-257500 GCA_025642075.2 Ridgeia piscesae
CACAGGCACACAGACACACAGGCACACAGACACACAGACACACAGACACACAGACACACAGACACACAGACACACAGACAACACACAGACACACAGACACACAGACACACAGACACACAGACACACAGACACACAGACACACAGACACACAGACACACAGACACACAGACACACAGACACACAGACACACAGACACACAGACACACAGACACACAGACACACAGACACACAGACACACAGACACACAGACACACAGACACACAGACACACAGACACACAGACACACAGACACACAGACACACAGACACACAGACACACAGACACACAGACACACAGACACACAGACACACAGACACACAGACACACAGACACACAGACACACAGACACACAGACACACAGACACACAGACACACAGACACACAGACACACAGACACACAGACACACAGACACACAGACACACAGACACACAGACACAAGCACACAGTCACACAGACACACAGACACACATACATACAGACAAAGACAGAGACAGAGAGACAGAAACAATTAGTCAAATGGATAAATGAGATAATAATAATGACTTTTTATGCGTCAATATCCTCAGAGATCGAGCTCAGTGGCGCGACAAAACCAAGGGATTAAGCAATCTCGTAATAGTATAACAATGCGCGAGTCGTCGACGGATGGATGAAGGTGCTTGGAGTCTAAGGAAGATAGACATATTTAAAGAGAGGTTTTTAGACGCCGGCAGGAAGCTAATTCCACATAATTGGTGCGGCTACTGAGAAAGTTTATGTTCCAGCTTTCGTTTTCAACCGAGGAATATAAAGAGTGTTGTGTTAGACATGTATGTGCATGCATGTCTAAAAGTCACCACACCAAAGGGAGAGATGTTTGCATCGTATTGTCTTCGAGAAGTAACTGCAACGTACGTGTTTTAATGTTTCCCAGAGAAGTCAATATTCTGTTCGACTGAGACATTTGCCGGGAGACGAAATGCCCCGAACGTAGCCAATGAATATTAAATAAGAACTTAATTTGTTTTAAGCGCTGTGTCCGAGATTAATATACTGCCTTTTGAAAAGAATCTATGATTTACGACAATTTCTCTAGTGCACCACTATTGTACAATTATTTGTTATAGCTTTTTTTTGCAAATGGTTTACTTTTGTTAACTCTTTCAGCTGCATAGACCTATATTCTTTGCATCTGTTGGAGACTGTTTATTATTGTTGTACATTTAGCTAACGAGTAGAAGGTTGACGATAATCAAAACGCGCTTTAAAATTATTCTCTGTACCAAACTGATTAACAATCGGATGCCATCGCATAGCACGGGTGCTTTATGTTACGTTCAAAAATACAGGTGCGTACATAAGAAACACACACCTGAGTGATATTGTCCGCATGTAGCCTATAGACATGTCCCCTGTAACAAAGACAAGTTTACTAAAAAAAGTTCAATATACATCGACTAGAACAGACAACTTTACCGAGGTCAACGAGAACAGGTGCCAGGAAACAAAACCGAAACATAGATAGAAACCTTCCAAAGCGAACAGTTGCCAGGGAACAAAACAAAGAACATAGATAGAAACCTTCCAACGAGAACAGTTGCCAGGAAAATAAACAAAAACATAGACAGAAACCTTCCAAAGCGAACAGTTGCCAGGGAACAAAACAAAGAACATAGATAGAAACCTTCCAACGAGAACAGTTGCCAGGAAAATAAACAAAAACATAGACAGAAACCTTCCAACGAGAACAGTTGCCAGGAAACAAAACAAAAAACCTAGAGAGAAACCTTCCAACGAGAACAGTTGCCAGGAAACAAAACAAAAAACATAGAGAGAAACCTTCCAACGAGAACAGTTGCCAGGACACAAAACAAAAAACCTAGAGAGAAACCTTCCAACGAGAACAGTTGCCAGGAAACAAAACAAAAAACATAGACAAAAACCATCCAACGAGAACAGTTGCCAGGAAACAAAACAAAAAACATAGAGAGAAACCTTCCAACGAGAACAGTTGCCAGGAAACAAAACAAAAAACCTAGAGAGAAACCTTCCAACGAGAACAGTTGCCAGGAAACAAAACAAAAAACATAGAGAGAAACCTTCCAACGAGAACAGTTGCCAGGAAAAAAAAAAAAACTTAGAGAGAAACCTTCCAACGAGAACAGTTGCCAGGAAACAAAACAAAAAACATAGAGAGAAACCTTCCAACGAGAACAGTTGCCAGGAAAGAAAACAAAAACTAGAAGAAACCTTCCAACGAGAACAGTTGCCAGGAAACAAAACAAAAAACCTAGAGAGAAACCTTCCAACGAGAACAGTTGCCAGGAAACAAAACAAAAAACATAGAGAGAAACCTTCCAACGAGAACAGTTGCCAGGAAAGAAAACAAAAAACATAGAGAGAAACCTTCCAACGAGAACAGTTGCCAGGAAAGAAAACAAAAAACATAGAGAGAAACCTTCCAACGAGAACAGTTGCCAGGAAAGAAAACAAAAAACATAGAGAGAAACCTTCCAACGAGAACATTTGCCAGGAAAGAAAACAAACTTAGACAGAAACCTCCCAACGAGAACAGCTGCCAGGAAAATAAACAAAATCATAGACAGAAACCTCCCAACGAGAACAGCTGCCAGGAAAATAAACAAAAACATAGACAGAAACCTCCCAACGAGAACAGCTGCCAGGAAAATAAACAAAATCATAGACAGAAACCTCCCAACGAGAACAGCTGCCAGGAAAATCAACAAAAACATAGACAGAAACCTCCCAACGAGAACAGCTGCCAGGAAAATCAACAAAAACATAGACAGAAACCTCCCAACGAGAACAGCTGCCAGGAAAATAAACAAAAACATAGACAGAAACCTCCCAACGAGAACAGCTGCCAGGAAAATCAACAAAACCATAGACAGAAACCTCCCAACGAGAACAGCTGCCAGGAAAATAAACAAAATCATAGACAGAAACCTCCCAACGAGAACAGTTGCCAGGAAACAAAACAAAAAACCTAGAGAGTAACCTTCCAACGAGAACAGTTGCCAGGAAAGAAAACAAACTTAGACAGAAACCTCCCAACGAGAACAACTGCCAGGAAAATAAACAAAATCATAGACAGAAACCTCCCAACGAGAGGCAACACAAATAGCTGCAGCAGATGTACCAGCAGCAGTGGCTACAACACTATTGCGTGATCAGTCAGTATATACAAAACACACGAACACGAACACACACGCGCACGCGCACGCGTAATTTTGTACGTGAACTTACACACCAATTTGCCTTATGACCTTCGGGTTTTTGCCAATTAATGATACTATATAGACTAATGCAGACTACGTTTAGTTACCTGGCGCCAACGTAGATGACGGAACTAGTTTCATCCAGAGTCATGTAGCGGTAGTAGCCAACGCCTTTGTCTTTAAAGGTGTGTGTTACTGCAAACATCACGAAACTGTCAATAATTAACTTGCAATTTATGGATCGCACGTAACTGTGGAAAATTTATTTAGGTCAACGGGCTAACTGAACGAACGCACATAAACAAAGACGAGTAGAACTTGGCGCCTCGGAGGAGAATCACTTACTCCAAAATTGGCGTGTGTACAAGTGTGGACGTTGTTTATTGAACTATGTGCAATCGTTTTTACGTCTGACGTGAATGTTCTATTACTCGCCTTTTGGGACAAGCGTGGGGAAATCGTCGGCCCGAATACAAGACAAATGAAGTACTGTGGCCAGTCCAAGAGTTTGCATCGCATATTCGAGGAACATATCGCTATGTCACGCTAGATCAGTGTTCTTTACGAAAGCGGGTACGCATCACAGGAACCTGACGTCATGTGACATGCGCAATTACGTCACAGTGGTCCCGCGGTTCTGCAATGGCGGTGACTCTGACACACGGCGTGGCGGATGCACAGTCTATAGTTTTGTTTGGTTCAAATACGGATAACCGTGTCAAGAAAATATACCATTGTGAATTCGGATGACGCGACTTCAGCATGTCGTTGCAAAGTATAAAATGAAGCTAAGCTACGATGCTAGTGCGTTAATTATAGTGTGACCTTGGTTCTTTTTTATGAATTCGATGCTTGGGTTTTTTGCTCTGTGTGTGTGTGTGTTTGTGTGTGTGTGTGTGTGTGTGTGTGTGTGTGTGTGTGTGTGTGTGTGTGTTTGTGTGTGTATGTATGTATATATGTGTGGGTGTGTGTGTGCGTGTGTGTGTGCGTGTGTGTATGTGTGTGTATGTGTGTGTATGTGCGTGTGTTTATGTGTATGTGTGTGTTTGTGCGCGTGTATTTGTGTGTGTATGTATATATGTATGTGTGTGCGTGTATTTATGTATGTGCGTGTGTTTCTGTGTGTATGTGTGTGTGTCTGCGTGTGTGTATGTGTGTGCGTGTGTGTGGGTGGGTGGGTGGGTGGGTGGGTGCGGTGCGCTTGCGTGTGTTTGTGTGTGTACGCGTGTGTGCGTGTGCCTTTGCGCGCACGTGCATGCATGTCTAATGCACACGTTGTACACGTCATGTTCATAACTATGCCGTTGCTGTGACGTCAATGACAGCCGTTTTATTGCTGCTGGTGGTGCTGCTGGTGCTGTTGGTGCTGCTGCTGCTGCTGCTGTTGCTGTTGCCCTCTCTTGCGCCAACTTGCTCTAGTCTGCCACTCCAAATTGCTCCACTTCGCGCAACCTTGCACTTTGCATGACTTATCACAATAATATGGTATCGTCTGATATTCTCATTGACTGTCTTCCAAGCCTTGCTTCGTGGAAATAAATTCTAATCATCAATTCTTTGTGAATATTGTCCACTAGGGTATTGGAAGCTATTTGTTTTGGATAATGTGGCGTTAGAAGGATATTAGTTTGTTCTTGTACTAGCCATGTGCCGGGCTCTATGTGATGCTACTTGAACAACGACTCACAAGACGGTTTATCGAAGTGCTCATTTCTCGCAGTTGCTACGATGGAATTTGAAAATGTGTTGCTTTAAATAATTGATTGTGACAAATAACTAAAATAACACACTGCCAGAAATCATCCCGGGAAACAATGAGATTTTTTTATTAAGCCCGATAATTAGCAACTATAGTATAATCAAGAACGCGGTGCTTTCGAATTACCAGAATAGCCGTGTTGAAGAGATAATTTAAATTGCAATGACGTTGCCATTGCGATAGTCTCATGTCGTCCGTGTCTTGACCTGCCACTTTGCTTTTTAATGATAATATCCCAGCTGATTATGTCACTATCAGAGAAGGTATATTTACGCTTATTATCTTTTGTTTGCTTCGACTGCTGTGAAGTCTTCTGCAGTGATGCTACTTGCGAGCAGTAAAAACAATATTTAGAATAATATTTACCGCCTAGTGTTCGGTATTGAGTTACAACTTGGCTACAAGTTCACAGTTCAACATTAGAAGAGAGGGAATAAAAGAAACGACCGACCGCCGAACCGACCGACCGACCGACCGACCGACCGACCACCGACACCGACGACCGACCGACCGACCGACCGACCGACGACCGACCGACCGACCGACCGACCGACCGACCGACCGACCGACCGACCGACCGACCGACCGACCGACCGACCGACCGACCGACCGACCGACCGACCGACCGACCGACCGACCGACCGACCGACCGACCGACCGACCGACCGACCGACCGACCGACCGACCGACCGACCGACCGACCGACCGACCGACCGACCGACCGACCGACCGACCGACCGACCGACCGACCGACCGACCGACCGACCGACCGACCGACCAGACCACGACCCGACCGACCGACCGACCGACCGACCGACCGACCGACCGACCGACCGACCGACCGACCGACCGACCGACCGACCGACCGACCGACCGACCGACCGACCGACCGACCGACCGACCGACCGACCGACCGACCGACCGACCGACCGACCGACCGACCGACCGACCGACCGACCGACCGACCGACCGAGACCGACCGACCGACCGACCGACCGACCGACCGACCGACCGACCGACCGACCGACCAGACCGACCGACCGACCGACCCGACCGACCGACCGACCGACCGACCGACCGACCGACCGACCGACCGACCGACCGACCGACCGACCGACCGACCGACCGACCGACCGACCCCGAAAAAATTACGCCCCCCACCCACACGAACACGCACGCACGCACGCACGCACGCACGCACGCACGCACGCACGCAAGCACGCACGAACCCAGTGTAACATAAACAATAGTAGCAAAATACGTGATATATCCACACCGTCCCAGAGAAACATTATGACTAATCCAAGATATCCCAGGCGCGTCACAATGGCTTGAACGTAATCTTTTTAAAAAAGCTTCCTTGCAGACGTTGCCCAGTAATATTAGCCTGAATGTATTATTTTCTCACGGCAGTTAGTATCATTTGCACATATTCACTAGCATTGGTTTGTAACCGATGTGCACACTGATACTTGACACAAACACTAAGCATACTTCAGTCGGCTGTAAAGTGAGAAAGGATTCAAACAAATCTCTCCTATATCAGTAAACATGGCGTGAAGTGCCAACATTTCAATCGCATTGTAAGCATTGTATGCTTGTCCGTCTTAACGTAAATCGTCTGTGGTATTTTCGTCGGATCTGTGTAAGGAGTGGTGTAATTAATTGTGTCGTGTCTTCGCCAGAAATGTCATTATAATCGCGTTAGTCTCGTTACTAACGCTTCGTGCTTACTCGTTAATGTCGGTCGTCAGAAAACCTATACCTCTGTGAGAACGTCGAATGATGGTATGAGGACTACAGCTTACTGGCAATAGGCAATTATAATTCTCCAACATAACACATTATAGTTACTGCGTCTACACTTACGCACTTACGGACACACACACACACACACACACGCACGCACGCACGCACGCACGCACGCACACCACGCACGCACACGCACGCACGACGACGCACGCACGCACACACACACACACACACACACACACACACGCACACGCACGACACACCACACGCACGCACGCACGCACGTGCACGCACGCGCACGCACACGCGCACACACTTTAAATATTGTATTCAAATCAGTTCAATACTTTATTTCAGACACAATTATACATACATATATCAGTCCATACAACAGTTATTTTAATAATAAAAACACAACATACAGCAAGAAGTATAGCATAGATAATAAAATTAAGTAAACATATCCACTGGCATTCCTCCTAAGGGGTGTCATTATGAATATTATAGACTTTACCCATCGTCGTATAAGCCTGGACATCCACATAATGTCAGTAACTAATATAGCTACTATTAATTAATTTTGTGAATTGTCTAACCGTTTCATAAATTTACAAACTAGATTTCGAATTACTTCTTTGCAGTCTGGTATAAATCTTCATATTGTATATTAACATAATATATTGTTGCATTGAACAAAATTCATACAGTTGTCATTATGGTTTATGTAATATCCAAATTACCATCCACTGACACCTGATATGTCGTTTACCTCGAACAATCTGAAATTTTCACAAGGTCAAATCCGGTTTTCCTAAAACTCATAACATTGCAATAATAAAATTCGTCATTTTCAACACCATGCGTGCCGTAGACTAGCCCGAAATGTCACGCAATCGCCTACGGCACGCGGCGTCATGCAGGTGTCAAGTGTGCGCGAGTGCCGTGTGTCTATATAGCGGACGTTGTCACGTGCACACGTCATGTTAGACGGAGGCTCGCCTCATGGTTGTGTATCGCCATACGTACGATATGTATGGCACCACCTCGATTCATTCTCTTGCCGCTCAGGCCAGTCAGAGGCACGGCGTAGACGCGTCAGGAGCCGCTCACACACGAAGGTAGGTTCGCTGTTTGTATATTGCATATACTGGACACTGACAACAGTTCCTGTCAACCTGTAACTGACGGAATTGTGTCGAATGTGCGAGCTCGATTGATTGCGCAACGGACGGGTTGCAGATGTATGATATGCACATATTCACGAGGTAATTGACACTTATTTGAAACCTAACAATAATTAACACTCACCAGAATTTGTCGAAAATAAAATTGCGTATATATATATATATATATATATATATATATATATATATATATATATATATATATATATATATATATATATATATATATATATATAATATACGACTGTAAACTGAAGATTAATTAATATGATTTTAACGTTAACTGTAACGGTTGTAATAACTAAGTATACTGGAGATGGAATTTTTATTTGACAGACGCAAGTACATAATATTATATACAACAAACAACCACAGCTTGACACATGACAGGTTAAACAAAATACTCAGTTTCGTTTATTGATAAAATAAATGTATATATATATATATATATATATATATATATATATATATATATATATATATATATATATATATATATATATATATATATATATATAGTTCGGTCGTGTATGGAAGTGAGAGTTGTGCCTGGGCACGATTGCAACGAGGCGGTAAGCAGCGAGGACACTGGCACTGGGAGCCTTCGTTCGAGGCCTACTCTGTTGCTGAGGACAAGCTTCCGGCAGCTGATGGCAACGGAGAGGCACCTCGGGTCACGACGCGGTGTGGCTGTTCCATCTAGTCGCCTCCCTCCCCCGGAATCTTCAGATGTACGTGCGAGATTGTATTCGCGGAACGCAGTTACGCGGGGACAGCCTCGCATAATATAGCGGCTTAATTATAACTAAATCGCGCCCGAGGTAAACTGCGGATAATGTGCGTTATGCAGGCGAAACACGCATGTGTGCATTACACGGAGAGAAGGAAAAGTGGAATTGCGCGTAATGCATGTTTCGCTAAGTTGTTGTGTAAAAACAGACGGTTTTATTCGGAAATACACCTCGAATCACCGAAAGCAGTAGACGCCGGATGGAGGTCAGCGTGACCCATCATTGCTTCGTAGTCGCTTCTTGCAGAGACTGGCGTTTACGCAGCAGTACCTGCAGTGTATCGCCTACTGACCACGACGCACTAGGTGAGGTCACTCCAGGACACGTTACCTGTGCAGAGGGCGCATGATTGAGTGCGTGTTGAATGAGGCGTCGTGTACAAGCGTGTGTGTACGTGCGTGCTTGTTTGTGCGCGCATGCGCGTGCGTGCGTGTTTGTGTGTGCATGCGTGTGCATGTAAGTTAGTGCGTTTGTTTACGATAAAAACAGATTTTCATGAAATTTATGTAGCCAATGTGGTGATTTTTAATAACATTGCTTTTTTTCTCGAGGTGGATGTAAAGTGGAGTTCGCTATAATCGTGCCAGTTGTTCTGGGATCAATACAAAGCAAATTTGTAGATTTCGGATACAGAAAACTCCACCAATATGTTGGTGAAGCACACATCTGTTTCATGTAATTACATGCTTCACCTTACGCGTCAAGTTGCACTCTGTTTACGGGATTTATAGTAACGGTAGCATGATAATATGATCAAGTAGTTAATGTGTGCAGCCGTCTTCAATGATCGATATGAACGCTACTTGAACTACTCTACTGTTCACGTGGCGTGGCTGAACCGTCGGCACCATACATTACATTACATTACATTACATTACATTACATTACATTACATTACATTACATTACATTACATTACATTACATTACATTACATTACATTACATTACGTTACATTACAACAGAACTTTATTTAACCCAGTAAGGGCAATTGCATTTCTTTCAGACGGGCATTGTGTATAACATGTGTAAAATGTTCATATAAGATACGTAATTTTATTACATAAATTATATTCATTTCGCATTGTTTACAAGACTAATGACCACAGGAGCTACTTTTGAAGACACCACGCATGCTCCGTTATTTGGGTGTGTTAATCCCGTAACATGTTCTGCAATTCCCGCGTGTAAGCGTATGGACAATCTTCGCGCAGTATGTGTAATGTGACTGAATGATTCCCAAAGGAGTCGAGATGCAGTTCGAATGCACAGGTAGGCAGAAAATGAAGTGTGAAGCGTTTTTGAGCAGTTCTAAGGGTTGATGCCTACAACGCCACAGATAAGAGTTTACCTTTTAAAACCTCTGATGTCGTCACAAGAAACTGGAGCACTAGTAGATTTTAGTATTGCCGTACATCAAGGGTATGTCTACCTAATACGGTAGAATATACATTACTGGAGGTACTTCTATGGTCATTAATGACGTATATATCTATTCAGTCAGTCACTCACCCACCCACCCCCTCACTCGCTCACTCACTCACTCGCTCGCTCACTCACTCACTCACTCACTCACTCACTCACTCACTCACTCACTCACTCACACAATCGACTGATCGATCAATCGATCATTCGACCAATGGAACGACCAATTAACTACCCAACCACCCAACCAACCAATCAACCAACCGATCAATCACCCAGTCAATCAATCAGTCAGTAAATCAATCAATCAATCATTCGATCAATTATTCATTCATTCATTCATTCATTCATTCATTCAATAACTAAATCAATAACACAATCAATCAACCGATGAATCACTCACTCACTCACTCACTCACTCACTCACTCACTTTGGTCTATTTGTTTGCTATGAACATAGACCAGAGACCATCGACCAGTTTTCTGTACTACGCCAAATTCTCGAATTCTCTCCCGGTCTATCCCATCTGCTCTCTGTCGCCGTCAGTGTCTCCAGTGTCCCTGTGCCAGGTGTTTCTCGTCCTTCCCCTTTGCCTCTTCCCTGGGAGAGATCGTGAGTGCTGGACAATTGATGTTTGTTAAGATATCGCCAGTGTCTGTCTTGTCCATTTTCTCTTCTTTACTTTGTTTCAATGATCTGCTGTTGTCCATTCCTGTATTGTAGCGTTGGGTATCTTGTCTGACAATTTCAGGTGTAGGATTCTGCGCAGGCATTGGTTGTTAGTGTTGTCTGTATACTTCTCCAATAGTGTCACACGCCTCAGAAGTAAAACAACGTCGCGAGAACGTCGTGACGACGTACGCTTTTGCTGCGTGTCCACTCAATACTAATAATTAATAATTGTATATTTTCTGTAGTGCCTATATTCTTGACAGTTCAAGCTCAGAAGCGCAACAAACAAAATCATTTGGCGTAAGCATACACGGAGACAGGCAAACGGCGTCATTGGTGACTAGAACCGGCGAAAATTGTTGGTGGAAAAGTAATTTCAAACAAATATGTTTGAGTATTGTTACGAAAGGTGGCTGTAGTTGTTGAAGATATAATTGTAATAGGGAGTTGGTTCCTGATTGTTGGCGCAGCTACAGAGAAAGCACGTTTGGTGGTATTTTAGGAACAAAACGTTGTTTGGAAGCAGATGATCTAAAGGTCATAGTGATATCAGATAAATGTTGTAGATTAGCTAAGTATGTCGGTTGTTGAGTAGTATTAGTACGGCATGGAACAATAGCCAATTTAAATTAAGTTCGATACAAAATGAAAGCCAATGCAAGTGTTTGAGTAGTGGTAGTGATGGTGAGAAACGATGGCTTTACGTACCACGTGTGCTAAATAATTCTATATACGTCAGAGTTTAGATCAGTCTACTCAGGGATAATCTCTTTCTGTTCTTGTTGCAGGAGGGTGGATGGATCATATGATCCGGAGCACATGAACAGGATCCGAAACTGGATACGTTCACAGTTTGTTCGAGTCTTGACAGCAGGCAAGTTGTTTTCTGTTTATAAAACGTGTGCTATAATGTTTTTCTGTAACACACACCATCGTTGGTTAAATAACTAGGTTTCTTGTTACCATATTGACTATAAAATCGCAATGTTACATGATAAATCATATTGATAAAGCCTATTCAAATATCATGTATTATACACCCACATCCACGCGCCGATGCACACACACACACACACACACACACACACACACACACACACACACACAAATATACGCATGCACACACGCACGCACACACACTCGTGCGCGCGCATGTGTAGGCACGCATCACGTACGCACACACGCACGCGCACGTAGTAGCGAATGTACAGAGGTAACACAAGAGGCTACAAGGGAATCTCCAAACACAGAGATCAACGCGAAACTGACACCTTTCTTCGCTACCAGAGTGGTAAAATCGCCGATACCGAAAAAACGCAATTCTGGTACAGACCTCAAACGCCAAAAATAGCAGCAATATCAAAAGAGAAATGACAAAACAACAGTTATTGTAGAGCTTGATACGGCCTCAATGTTCACGCGGTCACTCAATAACCGTTCATGGTGTAAGGACTTGACGTGAACACTGTTTAGTCTTCGTTTACATTAGCAGCGCCGATTGGTTTGTGATGAAGTTATGTCTGCGACGACGCTCAGGTTTCTACCCAGACTTATAATTGACGTGGTCATTGAGAGACTTCGACGGCTGTTTTATTCCTGCTCATTACTTGTAAGTCGACCTGAAGAAAGACACAATCAGAGAATTCGGACAAGTGCGACA
>JAODUO010000960.1:262500-347500 GCA_025642075.2 Ridgeia piscesae
GACGGAAGATTGCGCTCAGAGACACGTGATTTATTATGTCTATTTTATTACGGTTTATTAGTTAACCTGGTCATAATAAAATACATGTTCTGTGAAATATTTATAAGATGATTACTCGAAGTGTTAATGCCTGCGTGTTAGGGAATAAGTGCTTAATCAATTGTATAACCGCCTGTATCGTGTCGCCCAGCAATAGTAGCACTGAACCGACCTCGGGGAATATATTATGCTTCCTTTTAGCTCTATGGCGTCTCGACAATATAAATGTTGACGACCGGAATGTTGCTGATTGGTTCCGAGATTGAATATCCCTTTTATTTTGATCCGCCTTTGAGCTTGGTTTCCAAAAATTTCGGCGTAATATAAATTACAAAATCACTGTTATTTTCCGCAGATGATGTACGACTACTATGGCTACCAAGGCTGCTTCGTTATCCTCGGCGCCATTACGCTCAATGGGTGTGTCGGTGGCGCCCTCTCCCGACCATTGGTGCAAAAGCAGCGGCAAGTTGCCAGGCGTTCTGGAGTTACCGGTAGTGGCACTTGTAGCAAACGTCCTAAAGACAACGACGCTAGTAAAATCGGCAACTGCGGCCAAATGCAGATTTGCACCGGACCAATATGTCGGAAAGACGGCTACGTATCTAGCAATGACAATTGCGATCAACCGTGCGAAAAATTAAACTCACAACAGCTACTGAATGGCGGCCATAAACTTGATAAAACAATCAAAGATGTAGATATTATAAGTTTATCTAAAAGCAAATGTGTGGAGAGCAATGGTAAAAAGAGCGAAGACAAAATTAATTCGCAAACCCGCAGTCGCCATCCATCCAGGTCGTTAGAGAATATACTTGTGGTTGTGAACAACGACCCTAATCCACAAGTGACTTGTATCAATGGAATTGTAGACACCGCCGGTATGACGAACAATATCACGTGTTCTTTTAAACGAACTTGGCGTTCGGAGAACGAAATCGAACATATGAACAATAACATATCGCCGTTCAAAGACTTCAACGGAGACATGGTGAGTTCACTACAGAAACTCTCCGGATCGAAGAACAACAGCGCCTACGTCCTGCTTCAGGGCGAGGAGACAGAGTCACGATGCTGCAACGAACGCAGCAAATCACAGACATCCCGAAAAAACAAAAAGACGCGGCGGAAACTGTTCAACTGGGAGCTGCTGAAGTTGCCCTCATTTCTCGTCATCTGTCTGCTCGGCATCACAGCCAACGCGACGTTCGCCATCACAGTTAACTTCCTCCCCGCATTGGCCGTCGACATGGGACTAACAAGGGATCAGGGAGCCTTCCTGTTGTCACTACTCGGCATTGGCGACATGGTGGGTCGGCTCCCAGTCGGTGTCCTCTTCGATTTGCCGCTGGTCAAGACCCACCGCAACATGATCTACGGACTGTTTATGACCGTCAACGGATTCATGACGTTTGTAATGCCGCTGTCAAACAACTACTCGATCCTGGGGACGGTGTGCCTGGTCCGTGGACTCAGTAGTGGTGTGTTCATGTCGCAGAGGGCGACAATCCTCGCCGACATGATCGGCATCAGTCGGGTGGCCAGTGCCTTCGGGATGCAGCTGCTCTTCATGACGCTCGGGTCGCTCGCTGCCCGCATGGCAGGAGGTACGTTGTTCTCCTTCACTCCAACCTCCACTCTCAGTTCGTCCAGTCTTCCTTATCCGCTTTCTCTACTCTCACAATTCAGACGACAAACCTATATAATCATATTACATTCTCATATGTAGCTCGAATAATGTTTTTTTAATGATATCTTTCAATTTAGAGAACACATTTCTCAGATTTGTCGAAGCTGTTATTATCATATTCATGATTTATGGCGTATTTATCTGAATTACTCTTTCTGTTGGGAAAACTATTGCAACTGCGCTACTTACTAGTAGACATTGACTACTGTAATTCGCCTTTTCACAATACTGCCCGTAAGGATATCACAACATTACAATGTGTTCAGAATTGCGTAGCAAAGGTTGTGACTAGATATCCAAGTTTTACTAATTCTTCAGTTTCTGCATTGACGTTCTGTCCGATATCGTATCATCTTTAAGATGTGTACTATTACTCATGTAAGCAACCGTCTTATATACATTCACTGCTTACTCCTGCAAGAAAACCTATTCCGGTTTGCGTTATCGCTAATACATTTCTCTATATACTGTATTATTACATGCTAATTTACATTGTTCTGTAGGTTGTCAATGAATGACATCTATTGATTTGTAACCGTATTAGAAGTGTTATTTTATGTTACGTGTTACTCTACGGGATTATTTCTGACGGTTTTCAATATGTAGCTGCATCGTTGTTGTAGGCATGCTGAAAGACTGGCTCGGCGCCTACGATCACGTCTTCTACAGCACCGGAGCCATCCTCGTCATCAGCACTGTTGTCTACTGTGGCTACATCTACTGCGACAACCGTCGTTCACCGGAGAATGTCAGCGAAATTCGAGTCGGATGAATATGAATGCTGCGTTCCAATCGCCTCGTGTATACCCTGACTCCTGTGTGACCCAGTTGCATACATTCATCAGGGGTGCGCGTCAACTTGCGAGTTCGCCAATTGGTGTGTACCGTGTGTACCAGGTGATTAAAATGCAATAAGTACAGTGGTCACGCGTGGCTGCACATTAAGGTCGTGGTCCGTCGGTCACGTGTGACTGAACTACAAGTGGAACAATGGTGCTTTGATCACGTCTGGATAAAGTAGAAGTAGACTAGTGGATATGTGGTGCTTTGGTCATATTCTGCTTAACTAAGTATTGACGAATGGAATTGTGACCCTTTGGTCACGCCTGCTGAACTAGGAGTATACGTCACACCCGAGTAATCATCGTTTAGTCCAATAAACTATTGCTTTCTCGGCCACGCGGCATAAACAAATAAAATAGTTCATGCGTATAAAGTCCCTTAAAGCTAGTTCATTAGTTGAGCAGGTCAGTGTTACAGGGACAATCGTTGTCATAGCAGAGGATACTAGACTCAGAGGTTGTTTTTGTACCGCAAAACAATAAGGTAAAATAACAACGCACCACGTTAAAGTGACACACAGACGCACAGTAATGATGGGAATAAAATGACGCACAGTAATACAAGACTGTATGTTGTACTGTCTGTCGATGGATGCTTGTTACTTTATATATTACTGTCAGCTAGGAAAAAAATCTTTTCCACACATCTACCGACAATCGGGTTTGCGTAGGCATATTTCTGTACTTTAAAAGTTCTCCATTTAGAAGTTTGGACCTCGAATACCAGGCTTCCGGGATTGATCGTACCGCCGTGGATGCGAACTAAGACCTATGACTTTTCGAAATGTCCGATACATGTCAAGACTCTCACCTTGTATGGGGTACTTGGATGATTGGGGGGACATGGCAGACACCCGGGCTAAAACCTGAAAACGCGGTCCCTTGAGGCCCTATCTAACCCGCGCTAACACGTAGAAGTAACATTACATTGTTTTAATGTGACGTTCCGTTACGTCTACCTGTCAAGCGCAAGACGTAACGGAATGGTGACGTGGAGAATCATACTTCCTACGTGGTGTGTCATACTCCATGCACGTAGAATTTTTAGGTACTGTGTCCCCCAAGTTATCCATACTTGTGTACCAGTTAGATCGCATGCAAAATTTCATATCAGTATATGCTAAATTGATTGAGATGTGGATCTACCAAAAAACCATCAAACAAACAGAGAAACATTGTTTTATAATATAAAAGTTATTTATTCGGAACGTTAAACGTAATTACTTCGTTAAACGTAACTTAACAATCACAGGAACCACTCGCGCAAGACGAATAGTGCCGGGGGACGGCCACTGCATCATCAGTAGGTTTGCTTAGAACATAACGTGACGTTGCCAAAACCTGCGAATATTATTGGACAAGGGGAACCTACAGAACTAATAATCCAGGTGGCGCCGTTATGCAGTTAACATCCATGCGTCCCGTTACCTCGTTACGCCGCATTCGTTCATTGTATCCAGCATTTGTTAACACATGTTGTAGATATGCCTTATAGTTAGAACAGTTGGTGACTAAAATACCTCAGAGATTAATTTAAACAAAAATTAAACAGCGCTCGCTTAAAGAACGCGAATACATCGCAGACCAGAGTTGCGTTATCAGCACCCCCTAGCGATCCTGTAGTTTTCTCATTCTACATAGTCTCATGTCCGACTGGCGCTCGGCTGAGTAACCTCGCCGGAATGACAATCTAGTCTCCTTGCTGGCTTTCAAATGCAATCTTTGTAAAATGCTGCCTCCTCACAGAGTCTGCGTAATCGAGGCTAATCCTGCATAATTCCTGCTTCGTAAAAAAAACACTGCAAATTTGTATTTATGTCTGTGCGAATATAGTTTAGTTTTGAATAGTTTTTATAACATAATATTATCTGATCAAAATATTATCTTTATTTAATTTGTTATTTCAAATTCGGCCTCAGAACTAATCAGCGTCTCTACCCTAATCTGGGTTAAGGCCGCCCTGGCGGAGATATCGCCAGGCCATCAAGAAAACTGCTGATGCCTTAAATTGTATTACTTTTGATATGATATGGTGTTCCATTCATCATAATGGTTCCAGTGTCAGTGAGCAGTTTGTTGCTCCATAAAAAAGTTATGGTTAGTTTGGTTATTAGTTTGTATATGCATGCATGTGTGTGTGCTGATGTGTGTGTGTGTGTGTGTGTGTGTGTGTGTGTGTGTGTGTGTGTGTGTGTGTGTGTGTGTGTGTGTGTGTGCTGTGTGCGCGCGCATGTGTGTGTGCGCATGTGTGTGTGCGCATGTGTGTGCGCATGTGTGTTGTATGTGTGTGCTTGTGTTTATCTGTCTGCGTGCGTGCGTGTGTGTGCGTGCGTGTGTGTGTGCGTGTGTGTGTGTGTGCGTGTGCGTGTGGTGTGCGTGTGTGCGTGTGTGCGTGTGTCGTGTGTGTGTGTGTTGCGTGTGGTGTGTGTGTGTGCTGTGGTGTGCGTGTGGTGTGGTGTGCGTGTGGTGTGTGTGTGTGTGTGTGTGTGTGGTGTGTACTGTGTGTGTGTGTTGTGTGTGTGTGTGTTGTGTGTGTGTGTGTGTGTGTGTGTGTGTGTGTGTGTGTGTGTGTGTGTACGCGTGTGTGGTGGAGTAGGGCTTTGTCGGTGGGTGTATAGGTTTGTGTGCGTATGACGACGACGACGAGACGACGAGACGGACGAGAGACAGCGAAGGACGACGAAGCGAGACGGACGACGACGGCGAGGCGAGCGAGGCGAGCGGAGCGGAGCGGCGGCGGGACGGGACGGGACGGGACGGGCGGAGACGGACGGGACGGACGGACGGGACGACGGACGGCGACGGACGGACGGACGGACGGACGGACGGACGGACGAGGACGGACGGACGGACGGACGGACGGACGGAGGACGGACGGACGGACGGACGGACGGACGGACGGACGGACGGACGGACGGACGGACGGACGGACGGACGGACGGACGGACGGACGGACGGACGGACGGACGGACGGACGGACGGACGGACGGACGGACGGACGGACGGACGGACGGACGGACGGACGGACGGACGGACGGACGGACGGACGGACGGACGGACGGACGGACGGACGGACGGACGAGACGGACGGACGGACGGACGGACGACGACGGACGGACGGACGGACGGACGGACAGGACGGACGGACGGACGGACGGACGGACGGACGAGACGGACGGACGGACGGACGGACGGACGGACGGACGGACGGACGGACGGAACGGACGGACGGACGGACGGACGGACGGACGGACGGACGGACGGACGAGACGGACACGGACGGACGGACGGACGACGGACGGACGGACGACGGACGGACGGACGGACGGGACGGACGGACGGACGGACGAGACGAGACGGACGGACGGACGGACGGACGGACGGACGGACGGACGGACGGACGGACGGACAGGACGGACGGACGGACGGACGGACGGACGGACGGACGGACGGACGGACGGACGGACGAGACGGACGGACGGACGGACGGACGGACGGACGACGACGGACGGACGGACGGACGGACGGACGGAGGACGGACGGACGGACGGACGGACGGAGGACGGACGGACGGACGGACGGACGGACGGACGGACGGACGGACGGACGGACGGACGGACGGACGGACGGACGGACGGACGGACGGACGGACGGACGGACGGACGGACGGACGGACGGACGGACGGACGGACGGACGGACGGACGGACGGACGGACGGACGGACGGAGAAATATACGGGAACAAAATTATACTTTCAATAATGTACAGATAATCAACGAAACGTATTTTTTTTTAATTATGCATTTAATATGTAATGTAATATCTATAATTGAATTATATAGACTATACATAGGTCTGACAATAATAAAATGTAATGTTTTAACATGTTTTGACAATAGTAAAATCACTGGGACATTCCGACCAAAAGTGGTGCATTGCGACTATACTGTTGGTTGCGTAGTTACGCAGCCGACGGACAGTCGGTTAAGCGAGACTAACTCAGACAGGAGTCTGAACGACTACGTCACCATATTGTGTGGTCGTGCATACTGAGGACGAGAGTAATCAACGTCCACGAGACGGCGCCATCATTTTTTGCTAACAGTCGAGAACTAAAAATTACGGACTAAATATAACCGATTCGTAATAACCAGTTTTTGGCGTTATTATTTTGCCCGTCGTGTAATCACAATCGCCCCGCTCTATAACATAGGTTTCTGGCATAGAAAAAGGGGGAATGGTGGGGGAGGTGGGGAGAAGGGGCACGTCATGTACGTACATATGCGTGTATTAATTAGCTATTAATTCCAGCACTATTGTTACTACTGACTTGTTTAACTAAATGCTAAATTAATTACGTAGGAACGTTTAATCGAGAGATTCAAAACAAAAACAGGTAATATATAACATTAACAACGCATCATTTTATTTACAACATGAGACTATATAATTATTTAACTAATGTAAATGGACCACGCCATAGTTTTGCTTTCCACAAAAATAGCAATTATCTCACTTATAAATGGATATTCATTCATGTAATTTCTACCTACTACAAGTTTACACCAATGAACGGGTCACAACAAAAATACCACTACAAGTTTTTTTACATCAGCTAGACTACGGAACAAATCGCATTTAATATATCCGACATTGTAACGGGTAACCTTTCCGTACATCACTGTTCGTATATCGTTCAAATTATTCAAATTAAACACACGCACATGCTGTAGTTTACGAAGGCATTACTATGCCTAATGATGTAACTAGAGTTCAGTGGTACACCGAAGAGGTCCGGAAGTGTCCGACGACGCTTCGACATTCTGCCGCCGACAGCCGGCTCGCTCGCGTCCGATCGCGTCTTCTCTTTCGCGTCGGCGTCATTGTTTTTGGCACTACTGTGCTGCCGTACAGTTTTGCACCTTTCAACATTGCCTGTTCGAGAGTCCATGGGCTGGCGCAGATGAGCTGGCACGGCACGGCGCGGCGCGAGGCTAGGCGCGGCGAGGCGAGGCGGGGCGCGGCGAGGCGGCGAGGCGGCGAGGCGGCGAGGCGGCGAGGCGGCGAGGCGGCGAGGGCGGCGAGGCGGCGAGGGCGGCGAGGGCGGCGAGGCGGCGAGGGCGGCGAGGGCGGCGAGGGCGGCGAGGCGGCGAGGCGGCGAGGGCGGCGAGGCGGCGAGGGCGGCGAGGGCGGCGAGGGCGGCGAGGGCGGCGAGGCGGCGAGGGCGGCGAGGGCGGCGAGGGCGGCGGGGCGGCGAGGCGGCGGGGCGGCGAGGCGGCGAGGCGGCGAGGCGGCGAGGCGGCGAGGCGGCGAGGCGGCGAGGCGGCGAGGCGGCGAGGCGGCGAGGCGGCGAGGCGGCGAGGCGGCGAGGCGGCGAGGGCGGCGAGGCGGCGAGGCGGCGAGGCGGCGAGGCGGCGGGGCGGCGAGGCGGCGAGGCGGCGAGGCGGCGAGGCGGCGAGGCGGCGAGGGCGGCGAGGGCGGCGAGGCGGCGAGGGGGTCTTGTTTCAGTTCTATCGACACTCGGCTGAAATGAACAAGGCTTATAGCAGTACCACTTTACGCTAAATACAGATACTTTACTGCAATTATGTTACTTTAATGTGTAGCTGAAAGCAGAGACAACGGTATTCCGATAACCAGACTTTGTCACAGTCACATATGTAGGTACAGCACCTTAATTAAACAAGTGAAGACATATAATATAAACATAGTAACATTTTTGAAACTTATATCGAGGACACAGTTACCGAATTGTAGCGTTTGTAAATACTAGACTATACTGTAAATAAAGAAAACACTTCACAGTGCGTGAATTAATTAGTTAATTTAGTTACGTATAATAAGTATATAACAATTGGTTAATTAATTATTATAACAACAAATTACTTGTCGCACAAGTAACGATATTGCCAATGGATATTCCAATTTGTAGGCGCTGTTTTGAGACAACCCCTGGAGCTATTTATAGCCGCGTCTCGCAATTAAATCTGACAGCGCCGAAGACTCGTCTGGCCTCGACCCTTCATTAAATCAGGGGGGGTAATTAATTAAATGTTGTGTTACTCAATAACTGGGTCGACCAAAACTTCACGAATATAAGACACATTTTAGAATCGCTGTAATTGACGTTGAGTTTAAGAGCGACTTAAGTTTAGGAGGAATGTGTTAATTCCCAGCCGTGTCAGTACACCCCCCAGGAGGGTGGTCAGTCGCTGACCGATGACGTCACGGTGGTCGATGCAATGACGTGGGCGGGTGCGTGTGATAGGGTGTGAGACACGTGACATCAGGTGTGTTACTTGGTGTTTACCTGTGTGACGTCAGTGTCTATGACAGCCGCTGTATCTTGTCTACAGCCTCCTGTTCACGCGTCTTCAGACGCGCCAGGTCCAGTGCCCAGTCTCCGGGACGGGTCCGTAGGTCACTGACCACTCCCCGGACACGGGCGAGATACCGCTCCCACCAAGCCACGGTGCCGCTCCTGTCGTCTCCCGCTGGGTACTGCAGGTCAAGGCTAAAACAACACAAGTCATCTGTCACTGTCGTCTCTCGCCGTCACACGTCCACCTACAAGTGACCACTCTAAGGACCACCCACGTCGCACACGAGTCATCACATCACAAGTCACTAATCTAGGATCATATCGGCGAGGTCAGATTGAGGTGGTCAGCGGCCGAGAGACGCCGACTGGTGGACATTACATGGACACTGGAGCAGTGGTCATCTGTTGTACGTGACGGACGCCAACTGTCGGCGTGTGTCACGTACGTGACAACAATCATTTATTGTCACTGCTGTGTGACAGAGTTGACAAGTTAAGTCGACGTTGGACTTGTGTGATGACGTCACGACGGACTTGTCGTTGACAGGACGACAGCCACAGTCAGTCACTGAGATACTCACGTTGGTAGATAGAGGCCAGGTCGAGGTGTGGTCATCGTCCTAAGCGTGGTCACTCCTCTCTTGGTCACCTCGTTCCGACTAAGGCTGTAACAAGTAACAGTAACATAATTAACCAGTGTAACAATGTTACAACGTCATCCTCGCTGTCATGTATCGTTACAGAGAGATTGTAACTTGTGTCAGTTTTACACTCAAACATTGCGACACTGTCGCAAAGTGTCACCCTCTGATTTATTGTCGCGTTACTCACTAAACTGTAACAAGTGTAACACACATAAACATTGTGACAATGTTACAGCGTCCCCCCCCGTGTCTTCAGCCGCCCTCACTTTCCTGTTCATCTTCTCTCAGTTGACACTTTTTCTTACTGAGGCAGTAGAAAGTCAGGTGTAAAAAGTTTGTCACAACAGATTAGAGATTAGTAGAATATAAATCATTAGAATAAAATAAATCTCTCACGCGATCATCGCTACGATTATTGCTGCCAGTAAAATATGTGAGCACTGATAAAAGACTGAGAAGTAACACGTAATCACGATGAGTTACTTAGTGTCATTAGTTGTCGCACTGACAGGTATTCGAGAAAGGACTGTAGACGCAGATATTAATTAATAAAGACGACGTGATAAAAAGTGACACGTTTTAGCAGACGACATTCGTTTGAACGACAGAAACTTTGCGGAGACAGCGACAAAGTGGTCAGTGTCGCTGGACACACAGAAAGGTGACGTTTGACGGGTCACTATCGACACGAAGACTTACGAGAGGTGGACCATCTGAGGGAGAGACCGAAGAACGACCGACACGACGGATCTCGCAGTGACGTCATCCAGGTAGTTCTCCGACAACCTGACGTCAACAGATCGACTCGTTCAGTGTCGGCGACAAGTGTCGGTGTCGGTGTGGACGTGTGTTTGCGTGTGTGTGCGTGCGTTAGTGCGTGCGTGCGTGCGTGCGGGTGTGTATGTGTGTATTCGTGCAAGGGTTTGATCATCTCCGTGTTCTTTCTTGCATGTGTTAATTCATGTGATAATTCGTGTGTTCATTTATGTGTTCATTCGTGTGTTCATTTATGTGTTCATTTATGTGCTCATTTATGTGCTCATTTATGTGTTCATTCATGTGTTCATTCATGTGTTCATTTATGTGTTCATTTATGTGTTCATTCATGTGTTCATTCATGTGTTCATTCATGTGTTCATTTATGTATTCATTTATGTGTTCATTTATGTGTTCATTTATGCGTTCATTCATGTGTTTATTTATGTTCTGGTCTTCGACCCGAAGACCACACCCAACAACATGGCGGGTTCGTTTACACGCGGAATGAACTGCTTCGGCTACGCCCGCCTCCACCTCCGCCGTCTTCACGCCCGCTGATGCCGACTGTCAACACCAAACAAGATGCGTCCAAGAAACGCAAACGAGGTAGGCGTGGTGGTGTAAAGAACAGACTTCGTAGACGACCGGCAAAACCACCCCTACCATCTGTTATATTTGCAAACGTCCAGTCGTTGTACAACAAAATTGACGAGCTTCACGCAAAGTGCCGATACGACAACGTCTATCGAGAGGCCTGCGTGATGGCCTTTTGTGAGACATGGCTGGACTCTACCCATCCAGACGATGACATCATTCTGGACGGGTTTACTGTGTACCTTTCAGACATAACCAAAGAATCGGGCAAGACGAGAGGAGGGGGTTTGTGCATTTACATCAATCGGTGGTGTTCAACGTTAAAATACACACCACACTCTGTTCACTGAATCGGAATTGTTGACGCCAATTGCCCGCCCGTTCTATTTGCCGCGGGAATTTAGCAACATTGCATTATGTTGTGTTTATGTTCCACTCAGTGCAGACGCACTCGCCGCAGCCGACACATAGCTTCTTACATGCAGTCAATGTTGTTACGCTACCCGGACGCTCCTGTGTTTGTTAGGGCGACTTTAACAGCTGCATTTGGATACTGCGTTGCCGTCATTTCATCAATATGTTCATGTGCCAACATGAACAACAAGACAATAGATTTATGCTATGGGAATATTCCCAGTGCTTACTCTGCTCGTGCACCTTCCCCTCGGTCGTGCCGATCACAATGTTATCAACCTCATCCCAGCGTATCGACAACTGTTAAAGAGAGTCAAGTCGTCCAAGGTCAGGGTTCGACAGTGGACTCAGGATGCCATCATGCAGCTCCAGGGATCTCTGGCTTGCACAGACTGGGGTGTGTTTGCACCCGATTCCGTGAACTTAAATGAACATGTGTGTATCACTACGGACCACATTACCTTTTGCATGGACTCTACCATTCCAATGAAAACTGTGACTGTTTATCCTAATTCAAAGCCTTGATCACGTCTGATATAAAAACACGCTTAAGAACAAACAAATCGCATACCGCTCTAAGGACATACACACAATGAAAAAACGCACACAGACAGCTACAAACAGAAATCTCGCAAGCAAAACAAAGGTATCGTGAACATGTTGAAAATGAGTTTAGCTGCATGAACACTAAACAGGCCTTTGCGCATTTGAAAAAGATGTCAGGTCGTTTGGACAGATTATCTGTCCCTTCAACTACTGATCCATTGAAATTTGCTTCAGACTTAAATTTGTTTTATAACAGATTTGACAGCCATGCTTTTTCTATTGAGTGTGAGTCGCTCCTAGCTGCTGGCCCTTTACCCGTACCAGGTGATATTGACATTTCTACCGTGGATGTCACAAATCAATTCAAAAAGTGTAAGGCTAATAAAGCTCCTGGTCCAGATGGCATTCCAGGCCGCTTACTTAAAGAGTGTGCAATTGAGTTAGGTCCGGTATTTCAGCCACTGTTTAAACAGTCTGTGGATATAGTGATTCCAACCATCTGAAAACGTCTGTAGTGGTACCCGTCCCCAAAATGTCATCACCGTCAGAGTTAAACCACCAGACCTGTGGCCCTAACGTCCATCGTCATGAAATGTTTTGAAAGACTGATTTTGTCTCACATTTTCCCACATGTTCAATCTCAACTGGACCTATATCAATTCGCTTACCGTTCCAGAAGAGGCACTGACGATGCAATAGCTTGCCTTTTACACAAACTATTTGAACACATGGAGACAGCTGGCAACTATGCTCGAATCTTATTTATAGATTTCAGTTCAGCATTTAACACAATACAAAGGCATGTCATGATTGATAAACTACAGAAACAAGAAGTTCCAGCCGCACTTGTTCACTGGGTTTTCAATTTCTTAAGTAATCGCCCGCAGTGTGTTCGAGTGGGTGACATAAAGTCACCAGTGCTTGTTAGCAATAATTGAGCCGCCTCAGGGTTGTGTACTGAGTCCATTTTTGTACACCTTGTATACAAATGACTGTCGTAGTGTTGACTCATCTACCCAATTTGTGAGGTTTTCTGATTATACAGCCATGCTCGCTCTTTTGAATGATTTTGCCTCATACCAGTCATATCTTTCTTCAGTGGTACGTTTCTCCAGTTGGGGCAGTAACAATTTTCTGCATCTGAATGTTTCCCAAACGAAAGAAATGTGCATCGACTTCGTAATAGAGAACTGTCATTAGTCCCATTGTCATCAACGGGGTGAACATGTGGAACAGGTTGATTCATTTAAATACCGGTGTTGTATTAGATGAAAAATTGTCATTTACAGATCACTGTTACAGCCGTGCAAAAGAAGTCTCAGCAGCGACTGCACGTTCTTCTGCGCCTTTACCGTAGCATAATTGATCACTCTTAACACGGCTCTCTTTACCGTATAATAATTATTTCTGACACCTACTGCACCATTTGTTACTACCCTGCCTTCTGTGAAAAACCGTAACAGGTTTCTGAAAATCTCCATATGTTTCTGCCAAGATCATTGGTTTATCTACACCAAAGCTTCTCACAAATAATCGACCATGCAATTTTGAAGAAAGCTCGAGCTGTCGCTGCTGAGTCTGATCACCCGCTCTCTACGTTCTTCCATGTACTTCCGTCTCAAAGGAGATACCGTTGTATAAAATGTAAAACATGTCGCTATAGCAGGAGTTTTGTGCCGGTGGCCATTAGAATGTTGAATGCTAAATGAGTCATATTGATGTCACCCGATTGAATTTTTCTTGCAGTGTATACATCTGGAAATTCATTTGTATTGTTGAGACCATCCCATATATTTTAGATGTGATCATGAGTTGTAAAATGCATATCCTTTTTAAGGACAATAAAGTAAAGTGAAGGGAATTCATGTGTTCATTCATGTGTTCATTTATGTGTTCATTTATGTGTTCATTTATGTGTTCATTTATGTGTTCATGCATGTGTTCATTTACGTGTTCATTCGTGTGTTCATTTATGTGTTCATTCATGTGTTCATTCATGTGTTCATTTACGTGTTCATTCATGTGTTCATTTATGCGTTCATTTATGTGTTTGCGTGTGCACGTGTTTGCGTGTGCATGTGTTTGCGTGTGCACGTGTTTGCGTGTGCATGTGTTTGCGTGTGCACGTGTTCATGTGGTATGTGTTCGTGCAGATGCTCGTGTGGAATGAGTTCTCACTGACCACAGGACCTTGAGCCCAGCAATTGTGGCGATCGCCGGCAGAATGACGTCGACGTCGTCCTTGCGGAGGTCACACTGGTGTAGGCTAGCGGGAAAATTAGCGGGAAAATTGGTGGATGTAGAGGTTTGAAAATTGGTGGTGTATAAAATCTGAAAAACAAGCGGAAATATTGATTGATAAGTATTATTCTTGTGTTAAGGTTATTCATAAAGTGGTACTGGACATATATTGAGTAGTAGTTTTGGTTAAAGTTTGTTAGTTAACAGTATTTTTGAACAGATTAGTATAGTGGGTGATAAAAGGGTAATCTAGGCTTCGACAAATTGTAAACAAGATTGAGCAAATTTCTTTATTTGATATATTATATAAGAGATAAAGCAATAAGAGAAACAACTACATATAAGATAAAACTGTGTATAGGTATCATTGTTATTAAAAATAAACAAGCGTTTTAGTAGAAACCCTTGTTTGTTTATAGAAATCAATGCTTCCATGAAACGGTACCAGTATTGGTGGATCAACTGTTGTTCATGGTAGTATAGGTAGTAAGTTGTTTATAAAATAAAGTGTGCTGCAGTTGCTGGACAATGTGTTAGCCCTTTTAAAGACCAAGTTGGTTTAAACTAAGAGTTGATTTGACAAATCGTAATAGGCACCTGGCAAGCGGCAAGTAAAGGCCTTCCTTACTGGTGTGTAACCACTGCCACAGCTTGGTGGATTTTGCCGTATCGGGGTGAGGAAAAACTTGGTCAGAGACAACGGATGGAAGGTTTGTTGGTTCGTGTCACACGAAAGGTGTTGGAAAGTGGACTGTCTGACACTGACAGTAGCTAGGTTAACGGATATTGTGAAGGGATGCAGAGTGTAGAGGGAGGGTGATTGCAAGGACAACAATGGAGAAAGAACAACAGGAAACACGACATACGTGCAGGAAGGTGACAGGGGAGAAAGTGACAGAGAAGGAGGAGAATAAGGGGACAGGAAATGAGAGAAGTAGATGCGACAGGAAGTAAGACGAATGGAAGAAGGGAAGTGAGAGGTGATGTGACCAAACAGAAAGTAACAAGGAGGATGACAGGAAGAAAAGAGAACTGGAAAGAAAGGAACAACAGAGACAAGGCAGGGGGAAAAGTCAGCAAACAGGGAGATGTAAAACGGAGGACTCTGAAGCAGTGATCGAGAGGGCATTGAGAACAGAAAGGGTATTTATGGGAGACCCATTTTGCGAAAGACAGAAGCAAAGGAAAAGACGTTGTTGTTTGTCTTCCAGGGAGAGCATGAGACTGAACGGGTAGAGAACGTATTGGGGCAAGGGGCCAAGGGGGTCTATATTAGGTACATGTAGGGACGAACAATGCAGACAGGGATGGAATAACAGGATAGTAAAGAGACACAGAGAGTTGATAGATCATGACGAGAGTTGAACAGATCATACTCTCAGGAATCTTGCCAAAGATGAGGGGAAGGGGAACAACATTTAGAAATTGCAAGAGGATGGCAATTAACGGACTATTAGAGCAGATGTGTGAAGAAGAAGAGTTGGATTTGTAGATTTGTGGGGATATTTTGTTGGTAAAGAAGACATGTTTATGAGATGGCCTCCATCTAAGCGGAAAGGGCGCAGCAGTGTTCTCCGAGAACCTTCTTCGATCGATGAATAATGGAACAGGTTGCAACTTTTTAAACTAGTTTCGCAGGGGGGATACACAGAGAAGCCAAACACTAGAGGCATAGATACAGATAGCAAAAAGACATCAGCAAAGAACAGCTGGAAAGCCCTACAGAATTTGTTATAAATGTGTTTGTTTAAATGCAAGGAGCATAGTAAACAAAAAGAAATGAACTAAGCATTATGGTAGAAGATATTGGCCCTCACATAATAGGTATAACTGAATCTTGAGCCACACCTGATATATCAGATGCCGAATAGAATGACAGGGTATGTAATGTTTATGAAAGATAAGAAGAGGAGGTGGAGTTATTTTATATATTAAAGAATCAATCCAGGCTTTGAAATAAAATTAGAAAAGAAGCAGAATGTGAAGAGGCTGTCTGTAACATAGTTACAGGAGTCAACATTAACTGTTGGGTTAGTGTATCGGAGTCCAAACATAAGCATGGGAAGAGAATGAAAATACATAACGCTATCAAAGAAGTGAGTAAACAGGACTGTATTATTATGGGGGATTTTAACCATGGGCATATACAGTGGACATCTCTACAGAGTACCGGAGAGAGGATCAAGAGTTTTTAAATTTAGTACAAGATAGTTTCCTTTCTCAACATGTGTTAGAAGCAACCAGGGGCGAGAACGTGTTAGACATAGTATTGAGCTCACTGAAGGAATTTGTTGATAATGTCAAGATATGTGAGCCACTGGCGTGTAGTGATCACAACCAGATATCATCAAAGTAAAGGGAGAAACGGAATAGAAAAATAAGGCACAAGAAAATTTAAATTTGTGTTTATGTTCAGTGTTCGCAATTTATCGCACAACTCGTTCTTATCTAAAGACAGCAACAGAATGCTGGAATATTTTAAAGAGTGAAATTGACTGCGTCGTTGACAAATTTGTCCCCATGACAAAACAGGGGAAACGGTCAAAGAAGAAACACTTATCGAAGGAAGCCATTAGAAAAATCAAGTACAAGCAAATGATGTGGAAGACATATAGACATACCGGAAGTGAAGAAGACTATAGCATGTATAAAGAAGCACTTAATCAAGCTACAGCTGAAATTAGAAATTCAAAGAGAAGCTACGAACAAAAAATAGCTTTTAATATAAAACATGACAGCAAGAGTTTTTATGCGTATGTTCGAAGTAAACAGAAAGTTCAGGATAAGGTCGATCCTCTAGAAGGTAGTGATGGAAACATAATAATAGAGGGGTGATTCTTAATGGCAGAAAACCTAAATGAGTACTTTAGTTCGGTGTTTACCAGGGAAGATATTAGTATATTACCAGTACTTGAGACTAAGTTCGAAGTGAGAGAGTTTGTGACTATTTAGGACAACCAATTTAACCAACAAATGAGGTAGTAGTTAAAATAAGAGATATGAAGGAAAATAAATCACCTGGAGTGGATGGGATTCCTCCCAAATTACTATTGGAAATTGTAGAACAAATCAGCATACCGCTTGCAACAATGTTCAATTTGTCATTAGAGGAGGGAATGGTTCCGTTAGAATGGAAAGAAGCAAACATTATACCATTATTTAAAAAAAGGTTCGAGAAACAAGTCAGAGAACTATAGACCATTGAGTTTAACATCGGTGATTTGCAAACTATTAGAAAGACTAATTAAAGATCACCTGGTTGATTTTCTTGTTAAAAATAAATTGATAAACCCATCTAAACATGGGTTTTTAAAAGCGAGGTCATGCTTAACAAATATGTTATGTTTTTTGAAGATGTCACAACAAAGTGGCTAGATGAGGGATCACCAGTAGATATAATCTACTTAGATTTTAAAAAGCCTTTGACAAAGTGCCACACCAAAGACTACTACTTAAACTAAAGGCCCATGGCATAGGAAATAACTATCAACTGGATAGAAAATGGCTTATTGATAGGAAGACAAAGAGTAGTAGTTGATGGGGAGGTTTCAAACTGGAAAGCGGTTTTGGGTGGAGTACCGCAGGGATCAGTAATAACTCATTTTATTCTTAATGATATATCAATGATTTGATGATGACATAACAAGCAAGGTGTTGAAGTTTATAGACGATACAAAAGGGTTTAGGAAAATTAAAAGTGATGGAGATAGACAGCAGCATGATGGATCTTAATAAGTTGATAGACTGGTCTGAGAAGAAGAAATGCTGTTTACTTTTGAAAGGTAAGTGCCTTTCACACAGGACAGGGAATGGGAAGATACACAATATACAACAAGATACTGTACTAAATACTACCTAAAGAAAAAGGACTTAGGGGTTAACTATTGGGGTTGGATACGCTTAGTGTATCAGACAGTGAAATTGCAGAGATGGAACCACCTGGATTAATTAGGGCGAAACATAGTACACAAGAAAAGAACTAATAATACCACACTCTAAAAACAATAGTTAGGCCTCACTTAGAATATTGTATACAAGCATGGAGGCCATATCGCAAGAAGGATATTGATATGCTAGAAAGAGTACAAAGGAGAGCAACCAAAATGATACCAAAACTCAGGAATATTAGTTATGAAATGCGTCTAAAAGAATGTGGTTTAACAACACTAGAAACCAGAAGATTGAGAGGAGATCAGATTGAGGTGTTTAAAATATTGAATGGATATGAAAATATTGACAGAAATATTTTCACAGTCAAGGAAGAGAGAAGGACTAGAGGACATGGAGTTACATTAGCAAAGAAGCAGTGTAGACTAGATATTAGAAAATTTTCATTTTCACAAAGAACAGTAAACGAATGGAACAGATTATCAGCTGCTTGTGTCGGTGCTAGTAGTGTTAATATATTTAAAAATAAAATCGACATATACCTAAGAAGGGCGGGGTATACTTAGATAGATAGGTTGGACTCTCGATAAGCCAAATGGCTTCCTAGTCCACCTGCCATCTAGAGTTGAATCTCTAGGTGGCAATCTTGTTAAATCTTGTTAAAGGCTGTTTAAATAACAAACACACTTGTTTACACACGTTACAACACTCACGTGTAAACACAGTCACATACACAATGTCAACATGTCACGACATTTGTCACGATTTACACCATCGTCTAAACATTGCTTAATAATTGCATTTATTTGTGCGTAGTTGTGGGCTAACGAGACTCTGACTGGGGGAAGTAACTCCCAAAGTTAACCCTAAATTCAATAATTGTTGTTGAAACTGAATGCATGAGTTCACCTGCACCTGCTGGAAGCGGTTATGATCAGACGACGCTGTATATACCTGAAGACATCTTCCGTTAACACGCGAGAGACATTGTCACTTCGCTGTCTAGTGCACTCACCTTAATTTCTTCAGCCAGGTTGCTTGGCGGAGACACTCCGCCAGTGCAGCGGACGACGCCGCGCCGGTGAGGTTGTTGTGGTCCAGGCTGTGGGCATGAAACAAACTGTCAACACCAGGTCGATGTGTCACATGTCACTTCTCAACATCAACTTGTGATAATTAATTGTTACTATCATAATTACTGTTTACTGGTTTCTGAACACAGACAGTTATTCCATAATCGATCACAACTACATTATTATAACCATGAAGGAAGACTTACCTTGAATAAAGGATACTTAAAATAGATATGGCAATTACATATCAAACTATGTTCCCAACACATTAGACAAACTACTAAACATTTTACCCATCACAAACTATTCCCACCAGGTAAATAAATGAGTTTAGAAACAATGATCAGATCACACCCACATAGCGCGATATCGTAACTTGTAATAAACGACACGAGGTTGACGCGGTGCTCCGTCGCTACTCAATGTCTGTCGCCTACACAAGTTGCATGTTTTTACCGCTAACGACGAGTGAAACATTCCCGGGTCGAGTCGGGTCGTTTGGTGCAACGTGCGACGGACACACTTTGTGATTTAATTAAACCTTCTCTGGCGTCACCCAAAACTTCCTTATGACACTATTAATAGCTTCTCGAACGGGACGCGTGTCAAATTAAAAATAGCACTTATTAAATAAAGCAAATTCATTGACGTTTTACGAGAAACTATTCATTAAAGAATGTCAATTAAAATACCACTTGGTTGTATGTAAGGCTTAGATATTAGTACTGGAGCCACTCAACGTGTGTTTTTAACAACAACTCAAATAATTCCTTTATATATTAATAGCCGCTATGCATAAATCGTGTTGCAAATTAGTTTCACAAAACTGTGTTTTCTGTGCACTTGGATATGACAGTACTATGTTTGACTTGTTTGAATCATGCATGGTTCTTTTCAAGATTTATGCATATTTCTAGACTGTTTTTTAAATATGTTGGTTTAGTTAGAATAAAACCCTCATATGGATATTGTAATAATAAAAACCAGCATTGTCAGATGAGTTAATTTCCGATAGTGATATAAAACTGGAACAATTATAAACTTGACATGACAATAGCCAAATAGCAATACGCAATCCGATTTTATTTTAGCGGGAAAATAAACGCATTATATTCTTCGAATATTTTAGAACTGTTCGTAATAATTTCGTTTCATATCACATGATACATTGTGTAAATGTTTGTTATTATTTTTATTACCTTACCTTATCATCGAAATTATACAATTTTACTACACCTGAAGCATTGCTACTGCTAAGGAAGACGGCTTGATAATTAGCAGACGACATCGGCAACGCTACTGTGTTGCCACCTGGCGAAGTTCTTGAATTAATTTGATCTCCGTGTCATTCGCTACGTGTCGCTGGCGTGCATGAAAACAGCAGCATTTGCGTTTCAGGCAATTAACTAGGTTTCGGAGCATTTGTTTTAGAATATTCGTGTTTTTACTTTGATTAATATTGGAGATTTTCATAATTCGAGAGGGGGAGTGGTAGACTTTTTCTGTTTGACGGGTTTTGGAGAATATATTCCTGTTTCGAGGCTGAAATAATCGCAGACTTTTGTGGTTTGAATGGGGTAAGATTAGATCTTTCGTTGCGCTATATACTTTCCACAATCACAATTCATGTTTTGAACGTCAGAATATTTCCACGATAATACGATGTCGTTTTGAAGTGGAAGGAACCAATAGACGTGGCATTTTGTCATCTTCATCACAGTCATCATTATCGTCACAATAATCAGTCAGTCAGTCAGTCAGTCAGTCAGTCAGTCAGTCAGTCAGTCAGTCAGTCAGTCAGTCAGTCAGTCAACCAGTCAACCAGTCAACCAGTCAACCAGTCAACCAGTCAACCAATCAACCAATCAACCAATCAACCAAGCAAACAATCAATCAGTCAGTCAGTCAGACAGTCAGTCAGTCAGACAGTCAGTCAGTCAGTCAATTTTATTTTAATACTACATATCTCTACAAAGTAGATTGAGGGGTACTTACTTGTTACGAATGTTAAAAATACATCACAATGTTGTGCGTGTATTACACATCATCAGTATATTAAAAGTACACACTATCATCGTCGCCATCGTCATGTTTGAAATATAATCGTTTAAAAATTGTCGTTGTCATAGTTTGGTAGTCGTCATCACCAAACATTGGCATACCTTAGATATGTAATTCCACGCGCTGCACCGGACTCCAGGATGTACTTCAGAGCAGGCAGGTCATCCGGGCTCACGGCGTAGGCCAGATCCAATTCTCCGTCCTCTCCGACGAATAGGCCGGCCACGGATCGCCACAGCTGCGGCTGCTTCAGTTGCTTCAGGAACTTGAACACTTCAACGCATCGCTTGCTCTTGTCCTCTTCTGTGTCCTCTGTCGTATTTGAAACAATTAATTTACCAACATAATAATGTAATCTTACATGTCTATGCCTGATCAAATTTATCAGGTATAGACATGTAAGATTACATCGTTTAATGTGATTGTGATATCGACAATTACTAGCAGGTGAATTTATGTCACGATAGAGCACAGTCCATTTAAGGATTGACCAAACAGTCAGATTCGTATTAATCAGAAACAATTCGCATACAATTTTATGATATTTCCCGGGAATACTAAATAGCATGATTATTCCAAAGACGCCAATCTAATCAAAGGTTGACACTAATAAAAATTATTTTTTATTAAAAAAATTGCATTAAAACTCGCATTACGGTCATTTAGGTAAATATTTTGTTTTAAATTATAAATTGTTTTTGTGAAATATGTTTAAACAAGAACAATTACATCGTGTTAGCTCATCATATCGAGTTCCGAAAGTGTTGTGGTTCTAACGTAAGACGTATGTCTTCTTCTGTCTAAATCACCATTTGGGGTCATTACATCTAGCTAGAAGAATAGGGTTGCTCGTTTCGTCACAGTATTATTAAAATGTCAACAGCATAATAATATTCATGAAAACGATTCATTCCCTGTAAATAACACAGATTTATTTCGTTTGTTCTGACGGTGTATACTAAACATATTAAACTCTCAGATTACTTCGTACTAAATTTAGTGCCTTCTAAATTAGCAAAGAAACATATATGATAATCTTGCATTCTTAAGAAAAGAGTCACGGAATACCTATAGTTGCGTTCCACTTATTTTATATTATTATTTTGTATAATTCCATCTACATCTGCGTTCTACTAAAACAGTTAACAGAAATCCGGAAAGATGGTATAATATATTACAAAACATAGTAGTGTCCGATCTTTCTCCTAGATACGCCTCTGTGTCACAACATGTTTAGGTTACCTGACCCTCTCGGAGGACATGCCAACTGTCGCACTTGTTCTTCTTCCTTGGCACGCTGTGACGCCCGCACTCGGTCGCTTTCTGAAACAAACACACGCTGCATGTCGTCGGTCTTACGCGACGAATATTCTCTACCGCCACCTGTTCCGTACATAGCATTTGAAATGTTGCTGTTGTGTCAGTAATGTCAGCTAATTTCTCCAGAAAGAGAAACTGGTCTGAACGCATATTCTGAGCTATTAATGTTAATGTAAACACCATAAACTGACGTCACATAACATTATACACACACGTCATTGTCTTATACTCTGTTTCTAAATTAATTACACATTGATATTGTACTGGGTTTGAAACAAGCATTTTGGCATTCTTAATCAATTATGACACATACTGATATCTAAATCGTAACTGAAAGTATCACGGTTGCAACTAAACCGTTGGTGCTCATTGCAATATCCATATGCTTCCTGGACGTATGGCAGATTTATTGATGCATTCAAAACAGTCCCACATCTTATCTTAGCAGACACACTTACCGGCTCTGACCATACCCCTTGGTTCCACTACCTCTAGCTAAAAGTACTGCGTTGATCGTTTCTGTCCTAGTATTATTAAAATGTCAACAGTATAATAATATTCACGAAAGAATAAAAATGATTTCCTGTAAATAACACAAATTTATTTCGTTTGTTCGGACGGTGTATATTAAATTTAATAAACTCTCAGATTACTTCGTATTAAATGTAGTGCCTTCGAAATTAGCAAAGTAACATATATGATAATATAGCATTCTTAAGAAAAGAGTCGCCTCGAAGTCGTAGAGTGTCTGTAGTTGGGTTCACTTTATTATTATTATGTTGTATATTCAATCTACATCTGCGTTCTACTAAAACTATTAAACAGAAATTCGGAAAGATGTTATAGCATATTTCAAAAGATAGTAGTGTCCGATCTTTCTCCTAGATCCACCACTGTGTCACAACATGTTTGGGTTACCTGACGGAGGACTTGCCAACTTTCGTATTCGATCCTCAATCGCGGCACGCTGTGACGCCCGCACTCGGTCGCTCTCTGAAACAAACACACGCTGCATGTCGTCGGTCTCACGCGACGAATATTCTCTACCGCCACCTGTTCCGTACATAGCATTTGAAATGTTGCTGTTGTGTCAGTAATGTCAGCTAGTTTCTTATTTGATCATCACTAAACAGAAACTGGTCTGAACGCATATTTTGAGCTATTGAGGTTAATGTATACACCATAAACTTAATACATATAACATATATATATATATATATATATATATATATATATATATATATATATATATATATATATATATATATATATATATATATATATATATATATACTTCATTCTTATACACAGTGTTTCTCAATTAATAACGCATACTGCGTTTGAAACAAGCATTTTGGCATAATTAACCAATTATAATTCAGACTAATATCTAAGTCGTAACTGAAAGTATCACGGTTGCAACTAAACCGTTGGTGCTCATTGCAATACCCATATGTTTCCTGGACGTATGACAGATTTATTTATGCATTAACGATTTTTGATCTTCATTCAAATTACTTCAAACAATCTCGTACCTTGATCTAGCTGACACACTTACCGGCTTGAACAATCTGGGCTACTTCCGTTTTTTCCAGATCGGTCAACGCCGACACAAGTTGAGCCACCATTGCCTCTTCATTCGCGAGCGGTGACGATTCGCGCCATTTATTAAGGATCTCAAACGTCACTCGTCACGTATCACGTACGAAATTCATTTCAGTCATCTTCACGAAAGGCGCTCCGATATCCAGAAGCAACGCCAATTGGAAATAAACATCTACGACGCTAGTTGTGATCTTCCAAAGTAATTTGTCGGTCAACACCACTGGAAGAAATGGAAATCAGAATATATTGTTAATTTTTATTAATCTCCTGGCATTTGCGTTGAGAAAAATACACACTAGCTTACATTTAGGGACAGCATTAACCACCGTTACGGCAGTTTGATATATCACAACTTTTCCAATAGTGGCGACTCCTGGAGAAAGGCCCTTCATAAATTATCAAATCAACACGTACGCTAATTGCGATCTTTGTGTCTTCTTAGCTGCTTCAGCAATTAACAGATCAGTGTCAAATGGTCATAGGAAGCGAATGGACACAAATAGAGGCACATGGACATCGGCGCCCCTTAAAAATACTGGTAGCTAGAATGCTCCACAGTCACTGAGTCGAAATACAGATACCCGAATGTATAGCACAGGTCTGGAACACTACTGTCACCAGAGCTGTTCCGTGTACCCGCCAATCCCAGCGCTCTCACCTTCTTCGGGGACTGATGGATGTGACTCCGCCATATCTGCTTTCTAATATCTAAAAACAAACATATAACCCTTAAAGGCTAAATAAAAGAAAAAACATTCAATCGGCGAGTGCGGTCTGGTTTAGGTATATTCTGAAATAGCCATATAACTTGCATAAAGTAATGTGATATATTCGAAAGTAAAGATCCGGTTTCTTGGTTCATGTTAAATAAAATGAAATTATACCTCTCAAGAAACAATTTTTCTTCCGTATATATCGACCGTTTCTCACGGTCTTCTTCAGCGGACTGAATTTCCCGATAGTGTCACATGACTTGCATCATGTGACACAATCTGTAGCATGACCGGCGGGAGTTCCTGACCAATGTCTCTGTTTAAAACCGGCTTCCCCTGTGTATGTTGATGAACTCTTTTATGTTCCTCCTGTGCCAGTTCTCGAGGGGTTTCTTGAGAGGTAATTTCATTTTATTTAATGTGATATAATTATATAGTGCAATATGCAGTCACTTGGACTGCTTAAGGCGTTTACATTTTCAAAGGATTCGGCCGCGCGAAGTGTGGATGCAGCATATGCTATCGATGAAGCCAAGAATGGTATGACATGTGGTTTCTCAATATTGTCAATTCCGATAATGGTCAACTGTCACTGCTCTATAAGTGAGCCATGTCAATGCCTCTTTAAGTGCACACAATCGGAAAGAAGCCTAAAACGCACGTCACTGCGTAAGTATTTACGCAAAGCAGTATTGTTGGCTGCATGCCCGCATTGCCTGCCCGGATATGGTACAGTCTTGTGAATTTGATCAACACAACACTGTTTGCCTAAAAGTATCGATGAAAAGATTAGCTCTTAATGATTGCCTGCATAGCTGTTGCTGGTGATAGCACTGATACACACATTGCAGTGTTTCAACTCTCACATCTTATCTCGTTCTTTTCACCGTGCTCAACTCGCGCAGTCGCTTTGTGTGGTCGCCGTGAGTCACATTTACAATACATGTTTATGCCACATTCTCGCTTTATGTTTTACGCTTCATTGAGCACTGAGTCATTTCTCTGGAATGTATATCGATTTATCTGATGGTCGCCCACCTAGGCTCTGTGCACGCGGAAAACTGTTGAACTTTTATCGGGATTTCAACAATTTTACTCTTGTATTTTTAGCGGGTTTAACCATTGTTTTGTAATTGTATAAATAGTTTAATCCGTTTACTTCCTACAAGTGTGGAGGACATTTTCGAAGAAGAACGGACGGACAGATAGACTGAAGGAAGCAAGGAAGGAAATAAGGGATGCAGGGGAGGGAGGGAGGGAGGGAAGAAGGGGGTAAGGAAGGACGGTAGAAAGGAAGTACAGAAAGAAAGAAGGAAGAAGGAAATTATGTACAAATGGGCGAATGTGGGAATGGACTGAGAGAGGAATGGAGAGAGGACGCAGTGGACGAATAATTAATTGTCGACAATTATGAATGACCCTTTAGTCAATTAATGTTAGTCAATGTTAAGTGTCAAGCAGTTCCCTTCGCGTGTTACTCGAATTTCGCCAGTGAAATTCGGACACGGCTATCCAAATATATACTTGGTTTCAAACTGGTAGCAGGACATTCTCGCAACATTATCGCGCATGACCAATGTTAAGCAAATAAACACCCTGGATGCGCGCGCACTCCGAATGAGATCGCGGCTTACAGTTGATCACCCGATCGCGGCACATGTCCACGTGACACCTGTGTAGAGACGCGTGACCAGACGTCCCGTTACATCAACCGGCAAAGAACCCGTTATCTCGACACGCGTGGCTGCACACTGCCTACGGCTCTACGTTATGTATAGTTTTATAGGACCGACATTTTGGTAGATATAAAGTAGCCGCGGACAGTCTGATCACATCTTTACCGCGCCACAAGAGTCGGTACACACGCCACTCTACCACGCCCTCTCTTGTCTGGACGCGTTCCCTCCAATTTACATATCCGTCACGTGATTTCACGCTAGGCGAAATGGTCCATCGTATTCACTGGTCTTCATTTGCTAATTTGTGTTTAAATAAACAATTCACGATGCGTTTAAAACACACTCCTAAATTCTGGAAACAGATGTTACTCGCCGTATCAAGTAAACACCATTGCTCTATTCTATTTTGACATCGCTGCAAAAATCGGTATATGCTTCAATAAACCATATCGAATAGTGAATTTAGTGACTGGACACACGCGTGCGCGTGCGCGTGCGCGTGCGCGTGCGCGTGCGCGTGCGCGTGCGCGTGCGCGTGCGCGTGCGCGTGCGCGTGCGCGTGCGCGTGCGCGTGCGCGTGCGCGTGCGCGTGCGCGTGCGCGTGCGCGTGCGCGTGCGCGTGCGCGTGCGCGTGCGCGTGTGTGTGTAAGCATGTTCCAGTGTTACCCTTGAAGATGTCGCGGTGCTTGGCGAACGTTTTCCATCCGGCCCTGATTCTTCTTTGAATCTCCTTGACTTGGTTTTTGTCGCTGGTGCTGTGTCTCTGTCCCAGGTGGGATTGAACCACCGTCCCCTCGATTGACAGTCCGGCGCTCTACCGCGCGACCACCGCTCCCCAGCATGCTGTTTGCATATATTGGTGTGTCGTTTTCCATCATCATCTTTGTCTTCGACTTCATATTCAGACCCTGATTTTCACTTTCGTCAACTAATTCCTATAGTATTTGTTGTAGTTTATACGATGTATTGGCGCATATGAGTATGTCGTTTACGAAACGAAAATGACTAAGTTATTCGCCGTCTATCTTCAAGCCTCTGGTTTCCCAAGTCAGTCGTCGGAATATGCTATATCCCTGTCGTATTCCTCTCCTGGTGTTGGTCTTCTGTTTCTTTCTTTCTGTAGGTGGACTGTCATCGAGCTGTTGGTGTAGATTTTCTTCAGGAGTTCGATGTACATATCTTCTAGTCGAATGCTTTCTCGTAGTCGACGAATGCGATGCAGAGTGGAATATTATAGTATCTGCAATTATCCTTCAGTTGGTTTACGACGTGGATGTGGTCTGTCGTTGAGTACCTTCTTCTGAATCCAGCTTGCTCTCGTGGCTGGTTTTCGTCCAATATCTTTTCTAGCCTTTTCGTCTTGTAGTTTCGTGAGTACTTTATAGATGTTTCATAGTAGGTCTGCAATTGTTGAGGTTTTCCTTATTTCCCTTCTTGAAGATTATTACCATCTTAGCGCTATTCCCAGCTGTGTGTATTCGTGTTTCTGATATGCATTTATTTACAGCTTAGCAAGTGTCATCGAGATGGTATCCTCTGCTTTCAATGTCCGGATGTTTATAATGTTATTGTCGTTGCCGGTTGCTGTCCCATTCTTCATATCTCATAGTGCTGTTTCCACTTCCCATGCTGTTATCTCTGGTACCTCTTTTGGGTAATTGTGGCTTATGGTACACGGTTTACTATCGTATAGCTCGGAATAGAATTCCTCTATTCGTTCTATGATCTTATCTTGAGCATCGATTTCTCTACCCTGCTTGTCTAGGAGTGTGATCAGTCTGTCTTGGCCTAGTTTAAATTCTGCGTTCTTCGGACTTTCTTCAAGCTCTTTGGTGCCATGATCGTTTCTCGTATGATCACTTGGTTGTATTTTCTGATGTCCTCTCTTGCTTTCTTTTTGATGGTCTTTTAGTTTTCAGCGTACTGTATTCGTTGTTTATCGTCGCCCTTTTCCACTATTTCGTGTTGGTGACATATCTTCTATATATATATATATATATATATATATATATATATATATATATATATATATATTAAGTGTTTTTGTAATTGGTTATTGCATACTATTAAAACATATTGAAAACGCGATTGTTTGCCGTTGTTGTTGTTTTTAACAATTAATTATTTATGGAAGGCAATATGGGAAGCTTTCAAGTTTTTACCTATTTCCGTTGAATGGTTCTCTCGTGAGAATAAAGTAGACACGAAGACAGTCCGCGGATGAAATGAATAGCTTCTATGATACGGTACCATAAAAGCTTTGTGTATCGCTTGGTGATAACATCAGGTCAGTATAAACAGTGTAGCGTATTTCAACTTTCACCTCTTATATCGCACTCATTATCGTGTTTAAGTCGCCCTAGTCGCTTTGTGTCGTTGTCGTCAGTCGTCTATATATGTATCACGCACTGATTCTATTTTGTTCTGTCCATTGAGCACCGCGTTATTTCCTTGGAAAGTGTGACGATTTATCTGACGGTTTCATCAGCTACTGTACTTACACACAAAACACTGTCGAACGTTTATAGGGATAGACATTTTATAGAAGGGAGGGAGGGAAGTAGGGGGAGGGATGGATGTGAGGGAGGGTATAAGAATGAGCACGCTGAGAAAGAATGAATGTGTAATGTTTACAATTGTGAACGACCCCTTGGACACATATTTGTGACAACTAATATGTGAAGAAGAGCAATTCTGCTTTGTTGGCGCAATTTTTTTGCAAGTTAATTTGCGCACAATACACAACATAAACACACTTTTTAATTGCATGTTCACTTAGGAATCATGGTTTCGGGTGGTCGTGCTTTTATACACACAGTCACACACCATCAGGGGACGGCTCGAGCTCAACAGAAATTGTCTGCCGAAGCTTCCCGCCCAAAATTTTATAGAGCAGCCATCTAGCGGAAAAACAAGGGAGTAATTGCTTTGGATAAATATTTAGCCTTGTTTATACTGGTAAGTATAGCGTGTCAGTGCACCATATCGATATATAATTTCATATAATTCGGAAAACGTCAATTGTACATGTGTGTGTGTGTTGTATTCTTGGCGCAAGTCCACGTCCCTAAAATGAAACGAGTTTGACGCTCAAATAAATCGCGTGCCTGTTGAGCGATAACAGGCCTATTTACCGTATCATGATTTTATTGAGTTATCAGTTGCCTTGTCGTTGATCTGCTTTGAATATAGGCTTGCAGCAAAGTTTCAAATTCGCAACCCCTTCAGCTGGCACACTCTGACATGGAAATTTTGCCAATCCCGCCAATTATCGAGATAAAGACAGTTCTCTAATACTAGTAATTAATAGTACACGGATGGACCGAGTGGTGGCACTGCCTGGCCAGTCACTGAGTCAGTGGACATCGTATCTTGCTATCTGTATATGACTGTGTAATTGTGTTACGTAACGCGTGCATCCATTTCAAGTTAAGATCCTGTCTACAACTCTTCTTCTCCTGTCTCTGCCCCTTATAGTTATATAGCACATTGGCAAACAAAGAAGTCAGACTGTCTAATAAACACACAGCATATACTCCCCCAGTCATTTGAGTCAAGAACACATAAATTAGGTTTATGCAGGTGTAGCATTGTTATTGTTAACGAAGTGTCTACGCGTACATGAGCCGTATCTTTAGACCCGTGGCCTAACTGTACATGAGGATTCGCATGCATCTGATTTAAATTCTGCACATGCATGTTGGCACATCGATACAGCGGAGTTACGTGTGGGAGCGATCTTTTCTTTGACATAGTTACATTTACAGACAGCCATAGGGCTATACGTCTACATGCAAAAAACAAAAGGCACAAAATTTCACGTATATATTTAGAACTGAATGCCAAAAAAGATTCCGTTCATACGTACATCAACATGCAAGCACGGAAAAACTGACATACTTTTAGATTTGTTTGCTAAAGATATGGTATGTATGTAGGCGTACTTTTAGATGAGAGTGCTAAAGATACAGCAGTAGAGCTTATGTATAAACACGCATGCGCAGGGACTTTTTTAACTGACTGCTAAAGATAAGGCTTACGTATGGAAATCATGTGCTTGTCGACTGTTGTACCTTAATTTAGACAAATGATGCTAAAAACACAGCTCATTAACTGGAAATAAAATCATGCACAAAATGAATGCCGTACTTTTAGACTGGTGGCCTAAATGTACGCTTAGCCTTTGCCTATTGTTAATTGCCATGTTAATTGCCATGCTCTGTCTGTGTCACTAAGCCATCTCCAACTGTCGGCAATTCTCAATAACACACAGCTTGCGTGTAACTAATGTAAGCTCAGGTTCATGATCCAAAATAGGGTTGCCGAACCATTTTGGGTGGGCCGTCAAGAGTCATAATTCGATGTCTGAATTATTCTATTATCCTGTACCAGATATGTGCATGTGAGACGAATACTGTATGCAAATGCTGGATAAATTTGAAACAGTATAAATAGTAATATAAAATTCACACAGTGGCGTAAATTGTTTGTCTTGCTTGAATCTGGCATGGATAAGTCGTATTCTGTTTTATACTACTGAACAACTTTTCCCAAGTACCACTTGAACTTTCTATCCCTCGATATACTATAAATCAGAACAGCCTGGATGCATTTAAGAGCAACATCCACAATATATATATTTTTTAATATTATGCATACTTTTAACTATATGTTTCTGCTGCGTGATATTGACACATTGTCAAAATAAAAGTCTGAAAGGATAGTCCAACAACATTTATGTAATATGTAGTAAGTAATATATTCAATTTTTTACTAAATTAATAATTATCACACAATTATGCGTGAATAGTGTTCTTTTGAGGAAGTCCTAAGGAATGTAGAAATCAAATTGAGTAAATACAGACGGGTAAAAATAAAAACTTGTAATTATAAATTGTGAGAGAACACAAATGATTAGCTTGGTAACCATGTGAGAGAAGGCCTAAGGTATACTGTTTACATGTTTACAGATAGTGACTTCACCGCAACTCATCTTGCTGAATGAGAGTATTGGGGCACCATGGAAGACCTCAAAAAACGACTGCAGTTTGACAACGCATCCGTTAAGCATCAGGTGCGTGGCAAATTGTTGTGTCGACTTTATAGCTAGAGATATTGTATGTGACTCCTTAGAATTAAGGATACTCCTTTTGTTGATGCTTGCCAGTTTTTGGTTGTTGTCCTTCCAGCATTTATCCTATGGAGATACATCTCTACTCCCACAGGTTTTTTTAAAGGGAGATTGGATTGTCTGAACATGTTGTTTACGTTTTGCAGAAGAAAACTTCCTAAATGCAATTAGGGGTGCATATTTCTTCTACTCTTAAAAACAATGATTTCAATTAATAAAAACCAAATACCGCTACAATATATAATTGTTACTGAAAAGTCCAACCAAATAATACTGGTGTTGATTGTTTCATTCACCACTGCTTAAGACAATGTAGGGATTGAAGCATTATAATAAGATTATTCCACCATCCTGCAATAACTTTTATTTGTGTTGGCTTAGTTGGTTTTCTCATTGGCAGCCATCATAAAATTTTGTCAGATTATAAGTAAACTGTACCTGAGAATTTTGTTATTTCAACACAGTAACCGCAGTCATGTCACTGATATACTAATCAAATTTCATCAAAATCACTTATCTCAGGCTCATTTGAAATGCATGTGCACTGCCCGTCAATATTGACCCAATGTATTACGTTTTTTGCATCCGCAGGGTCATGTAAGAAAAAGTGGCTAAAAATTACTACACCAATTACACTCTGCCTAATACACGTCATTACACTGCAGATACATCACAGCACTGAATCGACTAGTATGCCTGCCCTACTGAACTCATTCCACATAAAAATAATTTTTTCAAAATCTCAAGTGACACAATTATTAAGGTACTACATTCATGTGGGTTAGACTTCCTGGTCTGACACCTGCAGTGCTCTGTACACAGCACACATCAGATGTTATGCCTAATGCTGCCATCTGGTGTATAGTATAAAACTACTGTAAATGTGGAATGGTATTATTTCCAACAGTGCCTTGATGGGAGTTGCTGGTGAAATAAATTTTGGAGTTTCGTAGATCTCTGTATTGTATCTTAATCAAAGGTAGAATTTAACACATAATTATGTGACATGTGCTGCCACCTGGAGTGACTTATTCTGCACTAGTGACATCTGCTGGTGAAATAGTATATTACATTGTCGTGCAGCTTACCTGATAATGTGACCAATCAATACGCTGAAGTAAGTCGGTGTGAAATTGTGAATAGCCCGTGGTGAAGATGAGGTAGAATAATTAACACGTATTAGTGAATGTGTTACTCAGACAGGAGATAATGGCACTCCAGCTCCATTGAAACAGTGTTAGGTCGCTGTGATAATTGGATGCATATATGAACAGTCGATTGATTGGAAAATCTTGTATTGGTGCGACTCGTTTAATATGCCCATGTGCACAGATGTGATTATGTGTGGAATATTGCGGTCTGCCTCCTCTGGTGTGGTCGAGGTAGTTTGAGTAAAACTGTTGTGTTCTCATATAACATCCGTATATCCAAATTATGATACAGATTGTTATGGTACGAATAAACAGTTTCTTCTTTCCATAGTTATGTGGATTTTATAGTCAAACTATTGTGACATGTTATGTAATCTTATAGATGTGCTGTTACCGATTTTTGTGTATGTCTGAAATCATAATTTGGAATGCTCGTTTAAGGTTATCACATTTTGTTGAAACATAACCTGATAGTTTAACTGTAAATTTGGGAATGTTGCCAGATAATTTTTTCAATCTAATTGCTACTGGTAACAAATTTATATTGACACTTTATAGATTTATTGATTAAGATCAATAATATATATATTAAAAGTACTTATATAGAACATATGATCAGCTGAAATAGCTTGTTGAAGCTTGCAATTACATAGTAAAATTACAAAACAAATGGTAAGAAAATAAGTACGTACACATTCATAGCATCACTACTGACCCAGGTTAAAGAAATAAAGATAATAAAAAGTGTTCAACAAATAAATATTAATTAGCTAAATTCCACTTTTGCAGTGAGGAGTTTTGTTTGTGAGGAATAGCCCATACTTTTTAATTTTCTTTCATCCCTATACAGCAAGCAGTTATTAACATTACTTACATCAGTTACATGATGTCAAAGTTCCTAAATTACACAGACTAATTAACAGAGATTAGCCCCACAGTTAATGATGGCTGTAACAGATCTCTAGGAGTGAAGTGTCGTACTCTGAAGGCATCTTGCAAGACTTGGAGGCTCCTGTTATAGGCCGAGGGTAACATAAGAATGCAGGTAATTGCCAATAAGCAGCGGTGGCACCTGCTTCAGCAAAGGTGTCTCTCTAGTCACCTTGCAAGGACAGAGGCATAATTATTGGACACTGTTGAAACCAGTGTTCTGTGTGTCTGTGGTGTCTAGACACATGTGTCTTGTTTGAGAGCAAATAAATAGACAGAGCATCAGCAGACAGATAGTTAGATACCATGTAGATTGGGTGTTGCGCTCCAAGTGAATTTGTACATAGTGTGGGGACATTTGTAGTGTATTTTTGGGGCACGGGGTCAAGGAAAAGCATACTCTTGATATGCTTCCGAAAATGTTGACAATTATAAATAACCCTAACAAGATTCTAACATAAACATCCCTACAAAGTGGGGTCTCAAATTAAACATAATTTATATAAAAAATTAAATAATATTACTTGATATTAATTTTTTCATTGTAGAGCGCAGTGGCTCGGGTAGAGCTTCGGATTTTCGACTAAGAGAACCCGGGTTCAAATCCTGTGCTGCGGTGTTAAAACCTTGGGCACGTTTTTTCACTCTACATTGCTCCAGTTCACTCAGCTGTCTAAATGAGTACCTGGCTGTAGACAGTGGTGGATATGTGTATGAGCAGTCTTCGTGCATTAATTGTAGCATATTGGTGGATGCTTCCAAGAGAAGTTGACATGGTGTCTGATAGATCAAGTCTGCCAGGGAAGTAAAGTATACAGCACTTTGAGCAATCCTGAGGATTGGGTACTGCGCTATATAAGTAAATAATCTTACCTTTTGAATATATCATCGTGTTGAAAACAGCATCAAACTTCGCTGCTTTTAGATTGCTCATCACAGATGAATGATAAATAGAATAATATCATAACACGAGCAAACAGGACCAGAGTTCTTATACATGCTTTTAATAGTTTTGTTTATTTAATATAATTTTTTTCCAAAATCTATTGTCTTCATTAAAACACTTCGATATAAAAATGTTACGACCTATAGTTCTTTATAAATAACATGACTTAATGAGAAAAGTTATCACACTTTAAATCCACTTCAGAATGCAATAATTTTCCATTCGACCAATTAATTACTGCAGCCTGTCTGATGGCATACACACAACTTGAAGAAAAATAAACCCGAGAATGTCACAGAATGGTAATATTTATGGCATTATACATGACTGCGGTGGACAGGAAGTGGAGTTATTGTGCCGTTCCCTTGAGAAAACCCGAAGCATGCCTCCGGGTGGCGAGATTTACCTCGGAAAGCATCACTACGCTATCAGTGCCTTAATGGCATCCACTGTTATGACACAAAGTGGTGGTTCGGTGGCAGCTGTGTTGGATTATGAGGCAGTGTTATGGCCACTAAAACCTAATATGTCCCCGTGGTATTTTCCGCATGGTTTATTTGCCGGAGCCCGCGCCAGGAAGCACCTCGTCTTTTTACTTTATTCGCATAGTATTTCAACACACTATTGATTTTCGTCTCGCGAAGTTCTTCGACAAAACGTTATGGTTTCTCCTGGCTTCTAGACAGTCCCGTGGGGCAGTCTTCTGGTTACAATGCCTTCTTAGTGATCAATGATTTCTACGTTGTTACCATATTTGGGCCTGCATGGGTCTCTTTACTTTAGGAGTATGCCCTTATTTGGTTTTTGTGTTAATTAATTTAGCCAATTCTAAAGATGTACTTTACTTGTTCGTAAGTAGTACAGTTACATTCCAGACCACCTTGGCAAGTATTAATACCTTGGTAGTACCTACATAGCTTTATGTAGAGACCCGTCCACCCATCATTTGGACGGGTAGAAATATGGGTGGATGGGTAAAAAAATGAAGGAGCAAAAAAAGGTCTTCCAAAACCATAGATATTGTTAGTTATGCCTTGAAAGTGAGTGAAAATGGTGTCACGTGTGTGTTTGTACTCCACTTCAGGTCAACATTTCAAAGTTAACATCCATATGTTCACCAAAACATGTGTGACGTGACTGGCAATAATTTTATCCTGCATAAAGCCCTGGTCCCTGGTAGTTGTTATATTCATTAGAATGCAGCTTATGGTTGAATGGTTTGTTTACATACAGATTGTTTACATAATGGATTATTTTGGCCATGATTTATTTACACACTGCATGTTAATAGTTTAAATCAATAAATAATAAACAATGCTCAAATGAACTCAATATAAACAAACCATGTCAAAACAAAGTCTTGTGTACTAATAGTTTGTTTACCTAAACAAAACTTAGATTTGATGTGGTTTGTTTACATCAGGTTCATTTGAGCATTGTTTGTTTACACATGGCATGCTCATGCATGATTTGTATCATGCAGTGGCACAGTGGTTAGAACTCAACAGAGACAACCTGGATTCAAATCGTGCCCTGCTGAGTTAAACCTTGGGCAAGTTTGTTCATCTACGTTGCTCTAGTTCACATTGCTGTATGAATGAGTACCTAGCTATGGACAGTGGTGGATATTAGAGTATGAAGTCTTCATGCATTAATGGCAGGATGGCTGGACACTTCCCAGAGGAGTCGAGATGTTGTTCTACTGAACAGGTCTTTCAGGGCTGGGTGCTTTATTTATTTTTGTTTAGTCGCTATTATATAATGCCAAGTTTCTGTTAACAGTAATTCAGACTTGTTCATCGTTCTAATAATATTACATTTTGTACATTAAAAAAAATTTACAAAGATTTATAGAAATGATGTTAGTAAATCACATCATAATTTTTTTGGTTACACTGTTGACTCAAAGATACATTAATTCATTAGTTTCACAATAAAACGATGTCTCGGCATTGTTTGTTTGTGCTGTACTGTCACTGTGCTGTGAGATTGATTTGACTTAGTAATCATGAACCAGTAGGGAAACGACTTCCTGCGGGTTCTGGGACTATAAAGGAGTGTGTTTATATGGTCAAGACATGTCCTGTCCAGTGCACGCCTTACTGACCACTGGTGACCACACAGGAAGCTTTCAATCATTTCACACTGACTTCATCTCACTCCCAATATTAACTGTATCTGTCAAATGGAGCTTGTCTAATGGTTTCACTCACTGCCCAGTGGTCAGTTCATAATCCAGTCTCCTGTGGTCAGTTTACTCTTGGTCAGTGCAGAGATCTGCATATCCAGGGCAGACACACCATGGGCCTATTTCACTTACAATAAGTTCGCTCTTATATGCCTGATTTTACTCTTTAAAATAGATTTTGCTCCCGAACAGTGATCTTATATACTGATCATTAGATACCCATAATACTGAATCTTAGATACTTACACTGAATTGTAGTTATTTATGTACAGAGTGCATTTATTATTCCCACTAATTGCCAGTGATGTCATGTTTGTGCCATAGTGATTCGCAATGAAAATATGGGTTCATTAATGATAAGAATTTAATAATATTAATATAACCAAACCAGGTAAACAGAATAAATTCGATTGCAACTGGTTGTAGCAATTTTGGTGAATAGTTGGCATTGGTTGCTTAGTCAAACTCGGCTGTGGTACAGCCATTAATTTCAGTAATAAATACTGCACATTTTGCAAGTTACAGATGAGTAGCCAAGAACTTGTATGAGGCTAAGGGCAGTAGCTTTCAGTAAGACAACGAAACAACATTAAACATACATTTATAAGAGCAAAAACCTTGTCAAGGAATAGTGACTAGTTTTACAATTCAAATTGTTAATGAATGACGACAAAATTATTGTGATTTAAATTGACAAATGATCTACTTATTTCATGCTACACAGTAATTATTATAAAACAAATTAAAGCCATTAAAACAATGCTACTTTATTAATTGTTGTATTTGAAAAAATATGTGTACTATACTTGTAAGAGGCTCAGTTACGAGGAATGCTATTGACTGTAACTGGTACTAGGGATGAGTAATGTGTCACTTCTAGACCATGTTTCCATAGTTTTATTATCACTCCTCTGACCAAGGATACTTCTGTCTGGCACTTATCTTTGGCATTCCTTTGAATACATCATTTTGGAGCTGTTCTTTCTCCAAAGTCCAGCCCTGTCTCAAGTACTTACTGACCACTTCCTGTTCACCCATAGTGACATATAGGATATTACAGTAGCCATTGACCACTCACTGTGCCTTGTGTGGTCATATTGTTACACGTGGTTGTTATAAAGTTTGATTGGTCAACACTGATCTGCGACAATTCATCTTAACTCATCTGTTGACACACAGGTCTCTGATGGACGTAGAAATAAATACATAAATACTGTTTCATATATTACAATTACAGTGTTTTCTGTGGAGAGTATATCCCTGCTATTGGGCTGTTGGCAGCCCCAGTTCAGACCGACATGGGCCTACTTGGAGTATCTACGTCAACCGAGTAGAGTCCGTATCCATCCCGCAGGTGATCCGGTATTAAATGATCCAGACACATCTTACCGTTGCGATCGGGTTCACATGCTCGTGGCAGGCGACTGTTGTGTATAGGCGCGTACATACACATCTCATGATTGTTGCAATTTGTCTGCAGCTCATAACTCTCCTTTGCCTTCAAGTTGCTGTCCTTCAGCGTTAACTTATACATCCGATTGTTGGGCATGTTTCGGGCTGCGTTGTACGCCCGCATGTTGCCCAGGCCCTTGGCGCGACGCCCGCCCGTGAATGTGCGTTCAGTGAACGGGCCAGACTGTGTCGTGTTCTGGTGCATGCCCGAAATTGGCATGTAGGTCTCGCGGACACACCGACGGAGAAACGTGTGGATGAAGATCCGTCGGAACTTCTGTCCGAGGGCGCAGTACAGGATAAAGTTAACAGCACTGTTGAGGTTGACGAGGAAATTTCGGAGGTTCGAGAGGATTTGATAGCCGAAGTTCATCTGCACATGGGCGTTATCGACGGCGTATGCAAGGTTGTAGACCAGCGCCGGGACTTGGCACACGATGAACACCATGACGATGGAAACCAGCATGATGGTGATGCTGTTCTCCCGGCACTGGCGCACGTTCATGTCCTTGCGTTGGCGCTGTGAGTGCCTCACTGCGAGGATCAAGAAGAGGTTGAGAACAAGGAGGATGAGGAGTGGCACGATGCACATGATGGGCACATAGAGCCAGGAGAAATACACCTGAAGGTAGATGAGGTTCTGGCTGAAGGCAGTGCGGGATGGCACGACGACGGTGGTATTCGACAGCGGGCTCAAGATGGCGGTCGGCGTGTAGTCGAACCAGCGCGGGATGTTGTACAGCGTCGAGCCAATGGACACCCCCGTGATGACAGTCTTTGCGCGCGTGATCGTACACATCGTCGCTGCCTTCAGTGGGTGACACACTGCGATGTACCGCTCAACTGTGAACGACACCGTCAGCCAGATGGTCGCGGTCTGCGCAATCAACGCAATCGGGTAGATGTACGACACGATGTATGCAAACACGTAAGTCATGTAAACGTCTTCCGGCGGTAACGCACCTGGGAGACCGATCAACAACAACGTGCATATGAGGACGGCGCTGTCCCATATCGCTAACGCCGACAGGTAATAGTTTGTTGACGATCGCATGGCACGTTGCGACAGGATGATGATGGTGAGAATATTCCCGATCATCCCCAGTAGGACGGTGATGTTTGTGAAGACTCCATTGATCCAGTAGTTGAGTAGGCTCAGCTGATATTCCTGTTCGTTCGTCAGCATGTCCACTGGCGAGGGTTGCACCAACGTGTAGTTGTCCACTGGCTGCAAGTGTGACATGTTGTCAAACTGTGGCGACCGCGTCACAAACTCGTACTTGTCCCACGATGTCACGTCGGTGACGCCTGTCAGTGACACGTTTCCTGTCCACATTTCCATTGGTCACCGACGGCGTCCCACGTGACGTGAAAGCACGTGTTAAAGGAACACTACGTGTAATTGTCTTGTCACTTATAGTGGACGTCACACACACCCAGCTTCCACCATTATCCCTTCGAGTGTATGATCGATGGGCTATGAATTGTCATGTTTTATATCGACATGCGGTGCATGGACATCACTTGAATTAGTTTCACCGAAACTTTGATCAGCGTCTCACAGGTGCAGTAATTGCAGCAACAAGTCTGTTTGTGATTCGTGATCGCTGATAGTGACAAATCGACTCGTGTTGACATACCTCAGTTCAGCAATCATAAATCCACTTTTTGGTTCGGCAGTGACATTTGTGTTGCCGTGGCAACAGTGGGTGCTCTAGCTCACCTGTGTTGAAATCATTTTAAAACTGATGGATGTGTTCAGAGTAGTTTAAATTGCAGAAAATCTGGCAAAACGATATCCCATTGGTGCAGTCGTGTGCTGGCTGCGTGCAACTGTTTCACCTCTTCTGTTTGGTCAATCATGGCAACGTCAGACTGACCACACACCCGTGAGCAGGCGTGTCGATGTGGGTGCTTAATAACAGGAATAATCGCCAAGATCTTTGTGATCTGCATCTCTTATTATTGTCTGCTATTATGATCACCAGCCGGCAGTACCGGGAAATGACGTGCGGCTTCCTAAGAGAGAACCTTTGTGGAGTGCACGTGTGTCGGCAAACTCGCACCTCTGGCAATGGACGTGTCGGGTTACTTCCGTCTAACACATACGAAGCCTTGGGTGAAATCCTGGCGTCTGTGATGAAGATACGACATTGTGACTCAGCTCTGATGTGTGGGTGTTGGTTCCCAGGGCCTGAACATCAGTGTTGATTTTCGTTTTCCTACAAACAGAAACGCACAATGTTACATTATCCGGCGTTTCCTTTGTTGTGTTGACATTTACTTAGACACTGATGCATGTTTGTCGCTGGTAGTAAATATAGCTGGGTTAATTAAGCGGTGTCTTCAACTAACACCCACTGATGTGTGAGAGGCATGAAGAACTGCAGTTGGGCACACCAATAGTAATAAATTAATAATAATCCCTCCATCCCTCCCCCTCACTCTCTCTCACACAGGAATGTACTGCCTACACAGGTGCTGGTTGTCAGGTCCACTGAGAATTATGTTGCGACTCTGGGACAAAAAATCCAGTAAAGATCTCTATTTATGTGTAAAATTTCATAAAATTTTCTGACTTTTTTCAAAATTTTACATCATGACCGAACGATGTCGTTCGCTGTAAACATCTGGGTTTATGTCAGAAATTGTTTGCTTCGAATCGTAGGTCATTGTATCATAGCAGCGAGCACTCCCCAGCACCAACTGTCACTGCTGAAAGAACTGCTGAGATATATTGGCTGAAGCAAGGTGCAGTTTATGTCGATTTTATGGGTCCATCCGTCATTGTACATGTAATACCAGCTCTTAGGGCATCATGACAACATAACTGAAGGTCGTGTGAGGGACGCCTTTCCTACTGTGCCACGTTTAATGGGTAATCTTAGACGTCACAGTTTGTTAAATTCCTTCGAAGTTCTGTCGTGTTCTGAAAACCCGTCCAAAGGACTAGGGGTAGAGTTACGCATGGCTGCATTTGCATGTTAATTGTGTTTTTGTCGGGATGTTAATTGTGTCGCTTGATGTGAATGTGTGACTTTTATTGGACTAATTGTCGTGCTTAAGTTGTCAAAGTAATGGTCTTAAAAGGGTTAAAACCTGCTCCTTTGTTTCTGATCCATGAAGAGAAAAAATTAATAAAAAAGGCTTATATAGTGTCAAATCTAGTTACAACTGTGTAATGGATACAGTATATCAATGAGGCAGTTTCAGCAAAGTAATGGCCGTGCTGACTTTGACAGATGGAGTATTGTCCTTTGTACAATAGAAACGTCTTAACAGAAATAAAGCAAGACAGCAGCATGCAGTTAACATCCTCACATTATTTCACTTAACGTAGTGGGTAGTCTACTGGAAACACAGCCAGCAACATTTATTTCAAGTGATTCTGCATGGTTAATGATGTTCAAGTATGTCATTTGCTATCTGTAAACAACATGAGCAGTTATTTGTTGATAACAACTTGCATGTTTTTCTTCAAAATATCGCATGAATTGAGTTTGACTGAATATATTATAAAACTGTGAGTAGCTGTGTTATAGATGTGGTGCAGTGTTTGCATTTTCTACACGATTCAGACATAAATAATTTGATTAATTTCACTAAATTGTACCAAGAGCCAGTATGCCATACTATTTTTTTTTAATGAATTAAAATGCAATTAGGAAAGATATCGACTTGAGTCTGGATGTTCGAGTGACAGGCTGGCTCGTCTGTCAGTTGCTTGATGTTTGTATCGTGACTGGGCGCTCTGTGTTGTATGTCGTAATAGTTAGATTTTTTTAAGTCTGTCACTGTGTCGTGCAGGCGCAGAGATAGATTTCTCTCAGGTTTGTGGAAAACAAGAGTGTGCTGTAGCTCAGTGATTAGAACATTGCACTCTCACCCCAGAACCCGGGTTTAAATCCTGTGCTGTCGTGTCAAACCTTGGGCAAGTTTGGTCACTCGACATTGCTGCAATTCACTGAGCTGTACGAATGAGTACCTGGCTGTAGACAGTGGAGGGTATTTGTGTGTGAATAGTATTTGTGTGTTATTTGTGGTTTGGCTGAATGCTTTGCAGAGACGTTGAGATAGCGTTTGGTTGAATAGGTCTGCCAGAGAGTAAAGTGTAAAGCAATTTGAACAGGCTTGACGACTGGATACTGCATTATTAAAGATCTTATCTGTACTTTACCTCAGGGCATTGTGGTCAAGTTTGAAGACCACCCAAGTTGACACAACCATAGCTATCCTGTCATACAGTGTTATGTAGATAAACTAGACATATGGTTCCGTCACCAAAACTGGTATTGTCACAGCTTGAAAAACTTGATTAAATATGCTATTTCTGGTAGTCTGCACATTGAGATATAAATATCTGCACATTGAGATATAAATATGACGTTTCTGCAGCTTGTTAGTTGTAAATTCTGAAATGGTACCGTAGTATCATTTCAACACAGAAGCAATAATACATTTAGTATCTCAGCAGGGAACTTCATCTAGTGAAATACATTTAGAAACAATGTTGCGGCTCATTTAGTTTTACTCAGAAGATGTGGTTAGACTGCCCAGCGTGATATGATGTGCATTGCAGTGCACGCCATGGTTCTGTGTAATTGGCAGGTTTTTTGTGTGTGCAAAAAGTGGCCGCCCGATTGAATGTATCCATGGACTAATGCTGGCTTTACATAACTGTCTGGATCTTCTGTTGCATTATGTGTTTTTGGCATCATCCATTTATTTTTATTTATTTATTATTTTAAGTATTACATAGTTTTGCTATTTTATTTATTTGTCACATATTTATACTATTTTATTTATTTATTTATTATTATTTTTTATTACACTAGTGTATTGTTGTGTGCTAATTTATGTTGGTATTTTAAGGGACATGATTAGCATATGCATATCTTATCAAAGTAGTATTGTATTAGCGTTTTATTTATTTGTATTATTATTATTATTTTAACTAAATTAGGAAGAATCATTGTAAAGCACCATGGAAAAATTATTTGGATGGCGCATTATATAAGAAATAAATTATTATTATTATACAAAAGTGTGCTAAAGGTAAAGTTACGTTCTCATATTGCATCATTAGTATCCAATTCTTGGGACAGCTCAGAGCGCTTTACACCTTTCTTCCTGACAGACTTGTTAAATTTGAAAACCATCTCAGCTTCTCTGGGAAGCATCCAGCCACAGTGCAAGTACGGTGGGTAGTGTATCCCTTTACCATACCACATGCATGCAAGACGAATCATTTATGCCATATTTTGTTTGGGTATTTGACGTGTTACATAACACCGCATGTCAGATTCACATGACAAGTATCACCAATGACTTGTCTGGTGTGTATGTTGTTTGATTCCGTCAAAAAACCATTGTGTGCACGTGCGGCAAAAACAGCAGGAACGATCGTTTTCAATTCACTCCTTACAGAAGCATTCAAAACACACTTTCACAGACACATAAAACTTTTTATTAAACCAGTAAGTCCTTATATCTACAAAGTGCAATATCTAATCCTCAGGATTGCCCAAAGCGCTTTATATTTTACTCACTAACAGACCTGCTCAGTCGAGTCTCTCCAATGACAACTCGACTTTTCTGGGAACCATCTGGTCATGCTGGAATTAATCCATGAAGGCTATATGCATACAGATATCTTCAACTGTCTATAGCCAGTCCTCATTCATACATCTGAGTAAACTGGAATAGTGTCAGGTGAGTGTTCTAAGTTTTTCTTTAGTCCAATGCTCAAGAAACTTGAGAGGTAATTTCATTTTATTTAGTAGCTTATAGGTATGTTATATCGTTGAACAGTTGGACTGTTTGCCTTAGTAGGGATGTCAAGAGAATTAGTGTAAATACTGTCAAACATTGGCTGGTGAAGTCATGTAATCTTCCCGATTTCTTTTGCTTCAAGGTCGCAAGTCATGTCGTCTTTTTATATTGACAAACCAATGCATGGTACTGAATTGGAAATTTCTACCCCATGTTCAAACATGTTTCGTACATTTTCAAATTTGATTAATTTATTTATTTTGTGCCTTTTTATTTATGCATTACTAATTCTATCATTTATCACAAATTAACTGTTTTGGGGCACAGGTTGCCAAGGAGATGTTGCCATGGGAGTTTCGACGCAGGCAAGGAAAGGTTAAGAACTGCTGTCTGTTACTAGCAAAATGTCAGCCAGGTATATACACGGGTGTAATGCCATAATAACAGTTTATATCGTTTTATATAATTTATACACGCCTGCACTTATGCACTCACACACATGCAAACAGACACTCACAGTCTGCAACGTGCATAGACAGAGCCCCATCATTTGGACGGGTAAAACCCATTTTGAAAGGGTAGAAATATCATAGGAGGGGTAAAATTATTAGTAAAAAGAAATTCAAATAATGTTATACACCTGTATTGTAAATTATACTTTGAAAAAGATTGTCACACATGTGTACTTTATTTCAAATCAACTGGCTTGTGTGTGTGGATTAAAATGAACATGGCTTCATAAAAATGTGTGACTGGGAAAACATTTACATTGTATAAAAGCTTGACAAATTGCTATTTATTTGACCCATAGGTCGAGGAGCTGTTCATTTAAAACTGATGGTCTTATCTTCTGTGAGAAGTAGTCAGCTACCCAACTTTTGTTACACAAAACCTACAGTCAACTGTATTGAGGCACTTTTTCTTCACTTTTTCCCACTAGGTGGGGTCAGCGGCCCAAATTCTCGGTTTCCGGAATGTTCTCTCCTGGGCATTCTAGTGGTCATCCGCAATTCCTGCATGTCCCGTCGAACGCAATCCATCCATCTCCCTCTTGGTCTCCCTCTTGGTCTTTTTCCTGGCACTAGCATGTCAACAATTGCTCTCACTTCGTTGTTTTCTTCCATTCTCTGCATGTGTCCACACCAGCGTAGTCTCATTTCTCTGACTTTCTCTTGTATTTCTATTCACTCCTAGCTTCTTTCTGATGTCCACACTCTACTGTGTCTCTCAGTGTTACACCTTTAATTGTTCTCAACATTCTCATCTCTGTTTTCTTGAGAATCTGTTCTGCCTTCTTTCCAACTGTCCAACATTCTGCTCCATACAGAAGTACTGGTCTAATGACAGTCATGTAGAGCTTCATCTTTGATTTCCTTGGCATTTTCTTGTCACTGATGACTCCGGATAGGTTTCTCCACTTGCCCCACGCTGCACTGACTCTTGCTCTTACTGCTTCCCCTGAACCTCCTTCTTCACTGATGGTGACACCTAAATATTTGAATTTATTCATCTGTCTGAGGCTCGTGCCATGGTTATTACCTATGTATATATACATAGTATATATATATATATATTTATATATATTGGCTGTTACCTATATATATATATATAATTATATATATATATATATATATATATATATTTATATATATTGGCTGTTACCTATATATATATATATATATATATATATATATATATATATATATATATATATATATATATATATTCTATAACATAATGCTAATGCTAATTAATACATAGATCATTTTGTTGTTGTCAGTGTCAATTATGTGGCTAATATTAAATCACTTCATATTTAAACAATGAAAGTAACAATGGATAAGTAATTATTAACATTATTATTAAATTGGTCTTTTTAATTATTTTCTAAATCCATCTATAATAAATGCCATATTTAACATAACGATCAGAGTCCTCATAATCTGCTTATGTTTGATGTATTTTGTCTTCAAATATATAGATAGTATACGTGCAAAACTCCTATAAAATAAGAATAAAATAAATTCCCATCACACACAGCTATAATATTAGTCAGTTCGCACAAATGGTTTTCACGAGAATTGTAACATGTAATTTGAGACCATATTTTTGCGTCATTTAACTCACACTAACTTAACATTCGTCAGCAATTTTATCATTGGCTTTTGTAATAAAGCGTTCACATTTATCTTCAGTGAATGACTCAGAAATAAAAACAACTTATTTTATTTATGACAACAAAAACTATTCCTTTCACCTGTTGTGTGCAAAACATGATCGTAACGAGTAAAAAGTTATTTTTGCGTTTTATCCACTCGGCCGCCGCTGCAGGTTTACGATTCAGGATCCTGTCATACGGAGGGAAATCTGTTTCCTTTCCTGGATTATTTCCCGGCAGGAATCGGCGAACATGGGCATGGTCCGCTGGCGTTTCTTTGTCTATTTGTGCAGTTTAATGTTTGGTAATAAATGCCACCTGTCTGTTCGCCACCTGATTAGGCATTGTAAAATTGTAACGACCCACCATAAAGAGATATGGAGTTAACAATCCCATAGGCTGACGACAGGTCGTACCTGCAGGGCCACTCAGTGCGTGGCTGTCTCGGTAATTACACCTTGCCCCGCTGCGAGACCTGTTACCTTTCCGAAATAGCAAGACGCGATATTTTATATTAATCAAAATCGTGACGCGATTGCGGGCAGAAGTTGGTAAGATTTAATGTGATTTATCAAGATTTTACAAGACGTGACACATCATCATTTATTATCATACCTGGAGACGTGTCTGTTGAACGTAGCAACACTTGTACATGTGATATTTTATGCTTATCAAAATTGTGATGCCACCGAGGGCGAGGGTATAATTTATCAAAATGTTATCAAATTTTTCAAAACAGTTTTTTTTACAATATTTAGCAACATTTTGTAAGATGTGCAACATTTTACAAAGTGGTTGTGTAAATAAATATGCCATGGTCATTTTATCCCGCGTGCTAAATGGGCTAGGAAATCACTGGCTTATTGTGAGTTCAACCATGTTTTACTATCAGCTGTGAATAAATTAATAAGAATAACACAAAGTTACGAAGATAACAAATACTGATGGAAATATTGACTTCCTCTGAACAGATACAAATGAAAAGTACACAATATTTTTGAGAAAAAATTGACAATTTGAAAACAAAGTGATTTTTCTAAAAGAGGAAACAGAATTACTGAACTTCCTTCAGGATATTTCTTTTTTGACTGTGTTTCTCATTGTTAACATTTCCAGACTGTTACAGTGTCACCTAATATAGTAGACTCCTAGTGGTTGTCTCGTGGTTAAGGTCGTTGGATGACCTTCTTTGGATGACCTTCTAGTCAAACAAATTGTTTCAGTGACATCATCTGTCCTATTACTAGGACATCTGCTCTATTTGTGAAGTCATCTTTTAAAATGACACTGGGAAATGTTTCTAAAGATAGGAAACATTTATTGTTAATAAGAAATGTGTTATGTGGGAGAAAGGCTGAAATGTGGGATTCTCACAGTTACGAATATGTGACACTCACAGATACAAAGCGTGGGAATTTCCCATAAGAAATTGGAAATATACATGTGTCATCATTGTGATAAATTCCTACGGTTTTACACCTTACCATGAGAATTATGTGATGTGTCTGTGATCTTGGCAAGAAATGACATTACTTAAGAATCATCAGGTACCGGTATGTGTGAAATAGTGCTAAAATAATTAAAGGGAATTCTGTTTAATTTAGGTATGTACCGCATAAATATGAATGGGATGGTATTGTAGATTAAAAAATACATTATGTTAAAATGTGCCGAAATTCAAAATTCTGTCTTAGTAAAAAAAGTAAAAAGGAGATGTGGTCAGACCATAGATATAAATAGAACACACTTGTAGAAGTATAGAGGAAAGATTCATGATGTAACTCTATGGATCAGAATGCACCCTGATATATATTGGAACATGGGGGGTCAACATTTTTTGCAGCCGCACTTCTAATTTCAGATTTCATTTCAGACTCTACTCCACGGTAGATGGGGCACATATAAAATGGGTTGGAAAAAGGAAAAATTTCACCGGTACAGGAGAAGACCTGGATATGCATCTGTGTTGTAATTACTGTAATTTAACCATAGAATGGTAAAAAAGCATAAATTCACTTTGAAAACCAAACACTTTTCTAGCATCTAAAAAGAACAAAATAACCAGATAAGTGAAAACAGTCATTATAAATATAAACAATATTACCATTAAATCACATGTAATCTTATTTTATTGTAAAAACAGGTATTCTAAACAGTTAATATCAGTTGACCTTATGTGGAGTAATTGTAAAATTACAATTGTAAAACAAATATTTTAAGCTGTGTTATTTCTGCCTTATGTGCCAGTAGGTGTAAATGAGTACTTGGTAGTTGTAACTGATCTGTAATGATATAACTTAGTAGTAATTGGAATTGAAGTTTTATGATGCTGTGGAATTAGTCATATAATTGTAATGAAAACCAACACTGCCTAGTATCGCTGACTATATTTGGTGTGAAGATTAGCTAAAGTTCTGTCTTTCAACATAGACTGTAATGCCAGCCTTGAAGTAAAGAAAGACCATAAATAGTAATAAAAATGTAGTCTTTGACCTAAAGCCCTTTTCACAGTGAGACAGTCTAGAATAAGTTGAATGATGCCGAGATAAAACCCACTTTGAAAGCGATTCCTTGAATTTACCTTGAATCCTCTTCTACGACATAGATTAGTTATTCTGTTAAAATATGCAACATTTTAATGTTTCGTGAGAAAAGTTATCCTGACATCATTGCATCATGGTGAAAGGGAGAAGGTTCTTAGTTCAATAAGAAGTATCAATGTGTGTCACTTGTCACTCGACCTGCCTTCAAAGTTGAGCCATTCTCAGGCCACGAAGCTGAATCAGGAACATGGCTGGACTGAGACAGTATACCCACTAACACTAGAGGCCATGGCAAACAATTATTGAACAACTGAAATGTTCTTGTTATTTCTCCTAATGATTATACAACTTCAGCATCATGTGACTATTCCTGCTAATTCTGATGGCTGTTCCACTATTCCGCTATTCAGAAACATCACTTCACTGTGACAGCGAATGTTTATCGTGTGGTAACATTTGTCTCATCACTATTTTGGACTATCCCGGTAGTTCATCTGAAACAACTCACTGAGTGAGTTAGATCTTGCATTGAAAGAGAACTTACCTTTAAAAGGGTTTAAGATAAAATAAAACGTTAAGTGGATGTATTCAGTAGGCTGTATGTGTCCATACGTCAGTTGAATGTTTTCATTTCACTGACAATCCGACTTTGCATACATTTTACTCAACTCAAGATATTTTTTCTGCTTTCATTTTACTTTCAGATTACCATGAGAATAATTATTAGCAGGAAGTATATGACTCTTAAATTTAGAGATAAGTTACAGTGACAGACAAGAACAGTTTTGTTCGTCAACAATCTGGGAATTGAAGAGAACATATCGCACGCCAAAATAGCACACTATAAAACATCAACTGGTGAATATGCTACACAGCATAATAAAAACACAAGACCAGTAGTTTTTGCCATGTGTGTATACCCCTACGAATGGTTTTCCTCACCAGAGATACAGTAGTGTTGTTCGTAGTTGCTGGAACAAATCCAGGTGACCTTGGTGCACCATTTTGCTGCACCACAGTAATTTCCCGGACACTGTTTCCGGACACACGCTATAAACTGCAAGTTCATGGCATTTCTCAGTCAAGTGTGTAATCTGTACTCCCTGATATTGTGTGAAATGAGCACTCCCTCATATTGCTTTCGCACAAAAATGACAGCGGTGCTCCCTCAAAGGTTTCCGCGTAAGAGAATTGTCATTCACGGGGTAAACACATATCTAATATGAATCACATTACAGGGGTTTTGCAACTTTGATGTCCTATTTTTTGTTGTTGAATTAATGGTACACGGTAGTTTATATTACAAAATATTACGTAATTGCTTAGATCCTGGAGGAATAAAAGTTGGTTTAAAAATATACCACTCATGCATGTGTGCAATCACGCATTGACATGCACAAATGTATGCGAATGCAACACGCACACAAGCAGTTTATATGCAGTAATTTTTGCAGATATAACTTAATTATATTATTATTAAATTATCATAACTTAGACATTTATAGATAAGACAGTAACAGTTTTAGATCATAATCTTATAGATGCACACAGAGAAGCTGACTGCTAGGGCCATGCAGTGTACTCAATGTGCAGATGGGACTGGTGCAATTAAAGTAACATGCCATTACTTGAAGTATCACTGTCAGATTGCTGCCTAATTACCTCGGCCATTGAAGACCTACACCACTTGGCCACACCTGGATACCTGCAAGAATTGTCTCACCTGTGAGGATGCTACCCCTGTCTCAGGTGCCAACCCAACACACGGCCACGGCAGACAATTTACTCCTCGTTTTTCATCCTCTGCCACAGAGCAGTTGTACGTGAATGAACAGTTGCAGGCAGCTATGCGGCAGCCGTAACGCTGCACGACCACAGACCGTTTCATTGGCTGAGCAGCCCAGGAACCGAGGAATATATGTGCATATTGAAATTTACGTTTCGGCTGCAGTGGAGCCATCTGCGGCTGATTTGGGTGGGGTTTCAGGGCCCTTGACTTTAATGGGCCCTAAATTGATTGTGACGATGACAGAACCATGCCGGCTGTCCTGTTGTACTGAACATTAAAATCGCTTTTGTGTCCCCTAAATGCATCTTAAACACCTGAGTCTATTTTTGCTCTTGTCATGTTTAGAAAACTATAAATTGTCTGTGTGTTGTGATATCATAATTGCTGATTAAGATATTTTTTATATACTTTTCAGAATTAACTGATTAGTTGTATTAGACGTATGTAAAAATATCCTTACGTACATTTGTCAAGCATATGTTTTTGGGCCAATTAAACCACCTGTTATCTTTCAAAAAATCCCAGTCTTAAGTGTCTAAATAAGAATACTTGTTCTGTTTGTTCAATCGTAGAATATTTTTATTCCAACAATTTGTCACGCATGTAAAAATAGCAGGCACATTAGACGCTGTTAGTTGCTTGGCTCACAGATTCCTCTATTATTCCTGCCATCAATTTATTTTAGCCGATATGAAATATGGTTTCTATCAGCAATTTCACATTTATGCACTTTGACGCAGATTTCAAGGCGGCAACAATGATAGATATGGTCTACCGAACACATAAAAGCGTTAGTAAAATTGAGCGAGCTGTTTGTGAGATCAATCACGAAGTGTTCTTGCAACCAGTGGGTGGGTTTGTGGCAGAAACCGTTTGGTGAGTTATCGTCTGGGTTTGTCAGAGTCAAACTGTGCTGGGAGCTGATATTGGCTGACCGACTGAGTTTAGTCATTAATTATGATTTGGAGAGAGAATTGTTAGCAATGTAAACAGGAAGTTGAATTAGGTTCAGCATAGACGACTGTGGATGATCATTTCAATAATTTAAGTTATAAGTGTTGTTGGCGAGTGAAGGAAATATTGAAACGGTGGTTGAACGATTGAGAAATGATAGAATCAATGAATATTTGAAAGATGGCATGTATGAAGAATTGAATAAGGAAATATTTTATAATACTGAATGATTAAATGGTCAAATGATCACATGATCACATTAATGATTGTTTGGATTAGTGAATAAGTGAGTTAAAAAATGACTTAACGAGTGCGTGAGAATATTTTGGAATTAATATCAATGTTTGAACAAATGTATTTTTTTATTGATTTTTTTTTTAAACTTTTAAAAAACATTCACACAGAGACAACAAATCTTTTACGTTCACTGAATGTGTCTGGATGCATGAGTGCACATATGTGTTGTACTCGCTTGTGTGGGTGCATGGTTCTTGGGAAACCAAGCCTTGTATCCGAGGGACACTTCCCCATAAGCCGTTAGATTATTTGTGCTGGAACACATCATGGAAGGAGATAATTTTTATTTCCTTCTCGGAAAGTTGAGCTTTGCATGTAGGGAGTGGTCAGTAAACATTCTCATTAATGTGTCGCAATTAACCTCTCTTTTCTGCCTTTCCTATCCACTATCTATGGTGAAATTGGTAGGAAGTACTTTCATGTGAGTGGGAGTAGTTGTATAATTAGCTCTGAGGCTAGTGGCATTGTCATATTTGTTGTTTATAGCTTCTCTGTTGCCGGTGGAGGCAGTATCAGAAAAGGGTACTTTTGTTAAAATCATAAAAACTGTTTTTCTCGTTAGGTGAAATAAACCAGAATGCATCTATTTAATGTCATCCAAAACTATATGTTATTTTTTTAAGTTTAATTATTCCTATCTCATTTAAATAAGTAAATTCAGAAGTAATAACAATGAATAAAGAGATGTATTTTTAATTTAGAAACAGGCCTTTATGCAGGATAAAGACTGTGGCTGTCCAAATAGTTTGTGGACTTTTTTGCTTCTAAGTTACACCCACCCACTTGGTCTTCCAGTGAATGTCCTCCCTGTCCAAGACAACAAGTTTCTAGTTAAAGCTGTGTTTAGAAATAATCATAATCTTACTTTGGCGCAGATGTTGAAATGTGACATTTCCCGTTCACACACTGGTGACATGTGACGCCGGCTCAGATTTTGCTGTCAAATCATCTGTGTGCAAAAAGGTCCCCAGTACACGTGTCAAATTGTCATGTTTGTAACATCTTCTCCAAAATATCTATATAAAAATGAGTACATTTTTGGCTGATAGTTTATCTTGGAGCCATGAACAATATATTGTATATGTAATTAGGTGACTGTTGGTCTGGAATGGAACCAAGCAATGACCTGTGATGAATCGATTCCCATGGTCCATTAGGTATGTTTATGCTTGACCTGTGGTCAGTTTATGTGTCAGTGTGACATTCATGGCATATCTTTATGTCCATGATAAGATGTCCAGCCACTGACTATTTCAACTGAACTCCAGGACAGTTCACTTGGCAATGTTCTATTAACTGACCAGTCTGTATATAGAATGTTTACAGTGTTTTGGCCTTATAAGGTCTCATTCAAATGTTCAGCCTTTTTATAGAAGAATCGTCAAGCTGACCTTTCTTAATGCTGGCACTGAGAGTAAAAAGACTGGTCACTGTCAGTGACCATTAGTGACCATTGCCAGCATGCTTGTCGTCCATTGTCATTGGTTCATTTTTATCCCAAATTCTGATTGGAGCGACATTGATGTGACCCAAAGTCATGAGGGATACAGAGACAATCCCCAATGTTGAGGGCCAGGTTTTTACAGCAAATATGCCAGGTGATGTAAGAGAAGATTTGGGCTATATTATATATTTTCATTGTTGCTTACTTGATTTGTTTGTTAGTTATGCTAATTAGTACCTGCCCCCTGCTGAGCTAGACTGTCACAGCTGACAACAAGGCTTAAACACATTGATTCCATAGCTCTGTAGATACAACTTTGTTGAACTGAGTGATTCCACAGCTCTGTAGATATAACCTTGTTGAACTGAGTGATTCCACAGCTCTGTAGATATAACCTTGTTGAACTGAGTGATTCCACAGCTCTGTAGATATAACCTTGGTGAACTGAGTGATTCCACAGCTCTGTGGATATAACCTTGTTGAACTGAGTGATTCCACAGCTCTGTAGATATAACCTTGTTGAACTGAGTGATTCCACAGCTCTGTAGATACAACTTTGTTGCACTGAGTGATTACACAACTCTGTAAACTATATACAACTTTGTTGCACTGAGTGATTCCACAGCTCTGTAGATACAGCCTTGTTGCACTGAGTGATTCCACAGCTCTGTAGATACAGCCTTGTTGCACTGAGTGATTCCACAGCTCTGTAGATACAGCCTTGTTGCACTGAGTGATTCCACAGCTCTGTAGATACAGCCTTGTTGCACTGAGTGATTCCACAGCTCTATAGATACAGCCTTGTTGCACTGAGTGATTCCACAGCTCTGTAGATACAGCCTTGTTGCACTGAGTGATTCCACAGCTCTATAGATACAGCCTTGTTGCACTGAGTGATTCCACAGCTCTGTAGATACAACCTTGTTGCACTGAGTGATTCCACAGCTCTGTAGATACAGCCTTGTTGCACTGAGTGATTCCACAGCTCTGTATATACAGCCGTGTTGCACTGAGTGATTCCACAGCTCTGTAGATACAACCTTGTTGCACTGAGTGATTCCACAGCTCTGTAGATACAGCCTTGTTGCACTGAGTGATTCCACAGCTCTATAGATACAGCCTTGTTGCACTGAGTGATTCCACAGCTCTGTAGATACAACCTTGTTGCACTGAGTGATTCCACAGCTCTATAGATACAGCCTTGTTGCACTGAGTGATTCCACAGCTCTGTAGATACAACCTTGTTGCACTGAGTGATTCCACAGCTCTGTAGATACAGCCTTGTTGCACTGAGTGCTTCCACAGCTCTGTAGATACAGCCTTGTTGCACTGAGTGATTCCACAGCTCTGTAGATACAGCCTTGTTGCACTGAGTGATTCCACAGCTCTGTAGATACAGCCTTGTTGCACTGAGTGATTCCACAGCTCTGTAGATACAGCCTTGTTGCACTGAGTGATTCCACAGCTCTGTAGATACAGCCTTGTTGCACTGAGTGATTCCACAGCTCTGTAGATACAGCCTTGTTGCACTGAGTGATTCCACAGCTCTGTAGATACAGCCTTGTTGAACTGGGATCTGTAGACACATAGGCTGGGAGTGTAGATACAGCAATCTTGCACTAAGTAGATATGTGCTGTAGGACTTCAGAACTGGAAGAATCCAGACATGCCAAAAATATCAGCTACAACCTTGTTGAACTGATGCGATGATGTGGTGTTGAACTGAGGGAGCTGGCCAGCCAGTCATAAGTGTGCTAAGTACAGCTTATAGTGTTCCCCAGTTGTGTTGCATTCTATTTTCCAAGCATCTTTTGATTCCTGGGGTGATGTTATAACAACACACCAGGTGGCGTGGCGATCACTGACAGGTTTGCCACCAGGTGGCGCGGTGATCACTCAAGGCTCTGCCACCAGGTGGCATGTCAAAGAGGGAAGTGGAGCACCAGTTGTGCCAGATTGGTGGACTTTACTGCTGCTGGTTATCTGTCATTTCTTGGTGTGTTTATAGCCCGGGATACCTGTGGTTTAACTATCCCAAGTGTCCATATCTCACTGGCATCTTGCTGGGTCTTTGGTCCATAAAATAAATAATTATTAACCTCATTGACTTTGGGTGCAGTAACTATTTCTGGTATTGTAAAATTGTGCATTATATGGCTGACTTAATCATCAATCCATGGTAGCCAGGTGTGAATAAGAAGATTGACAATGGCCAGGTGCGACAATCTGTTTATTGGGTTATTGTAATACCCAGGCACTGCAGTTTTTAACTCATTAATTGCAAGTTTATTTTCAGCATTGGTGTGTATATTTATAGGAGTGTGTCATTGTAACCTGTTGTGGAGAATTTTGTTAAATTAAAATTTCCATAGCTGTGAATTTACATACACTACAAATTTGACATAAATGAGGATATGAATTAATTGTTGTATTAATCAAATTAATAATAACTATATTATGAATAGTTATTATAGATATTTCTCATAGATATCATCCAATTAAGGTATTTACATAACTTATTCCTTGTATTCATTTCACGAATTCCCACATTAAAAACCTCAAATCCAAAGAGCAGGAACTAGTTCACTTATAGTATTCAATGTTAGTTGATTAAAACATTTGAAAACAATGTGTAGTCTGTAAGTTTCTCAAGGTGGAACGACATGAGTATTGAAATAAACCAAGAAATCAGAATGGCGTTACATCCATGAAGAATAATAGTATTAATTGGTTATGATGTACCAATTAAAGTTGACTAAACACACACTGCTACATACCCCAGTCTGTCTATTGTGATGCAAACAGCTCATCTGAGTGTTTGTCAGAGCAATTGCAAGGAGCACCCCTGAATGTGAACCATCCTCTGCAGAAACATGTCACTTCTGTGAATCTATCTTTGTGCCCACAGCTGCTGTCTTCAACCCACCAAATCTAGAAACACCTGGCTGTGTTTCTGTGGACCCTGCAGAGCTCCACTGATTACCTAACCAGCCCCTCCCTGCCCTCATTAAAACCCACTCACCCCCTCCCATGATGTGTTCACCCCATCAAGTCCCTCCCATCACCTTCAGAATTGCCTTTCCTCCTTAGCCCATTTTGTGCATTCACTCCATGACAGCTACTGGGAGGTGTAGCTCCCTGTGAGGAATTCCCCATTCCCCATCCCACAGGGACAAGCCTGCTGCTCCTGCAAGATGGGATGGAGCTCTCTATTCCCTTACACCATCTGGGAGGAACCTGGATGGATTGGGTTTAGCACCAAGTGTTTATCTAGTCAAGCCTCTTAACTACCATTAACACCTTGTTATGTCCTGAAATATGGGCTGCTTCCCAGGTGCCCAGTGGGAATTCACCAGGGGAGAGGGAGCAGGAATAGACAGGGAATGGGTTGCCTGCAGGGAGCAGCTTGTGTAGTATATACCTCTACAAGACACACTGCACTGTGTACTTAAATAACAGTCCAATTAATGTTTATCAATGAAGAAACATGTAGTGCTCCATTCAGTTTACTGTTAATCAGCTGATGGTGTATGTACAATTACAATGTCAGTGAGTAAGCAAGTTACAATATCTAAAACATTTAATTACACTTAATTACAATTATAATTGACTATCTCATGTATCTGATACTTGAGGTAGTTAGCAATCTCCAGTTACAAAACAACTACAACTAAACATGTTTAATGACTGATTGATTACAATTGTTCGTGTCTGAATGTAAAGTTCAACTTTGTTTAAAAAACATTACTTGTATCAATACTGCTAGTTTGAACATGTGCTTAAGCAATTTCATGCATTCTTGCAAACATATTTGTTTGAGTGTCATGATCATTTCCATTACACATCAGCATGAAACACAATCACAGTGTCAATCTATTACGGTTGTAAGTAAAACTTCATGTAAAGTTCCAACAAACAAAGTTGCAATTACAGGTGAAATCCTCCTTATTTGGATGACATAATTCTACTTGATAAATGTCATTTTATCCATAATTTTCATTTGTGAAGGAGGTTAGAGGAGTATTTTATCCTTTATTTTTATTCATAATACATTCCATATATATATATATATATATATATATATATATATATATATATATATACTGGAACATGTCACATATATATATATATATATATATATATATATATATATATATATAACACACATATATATATATATATATATATATATGTATATATGTATATGACATTTTCCGGTGTGTATATATCAGGAATGTGTTATGAATAAAAATAAAGTTAACATTTGCATTTAGGAAAAGAAAAATGTAGATTTTGATGGCTTTAAATTAAATAGGCATGTTTCGTAAGATTTCTTTAACTTAATTACACATGATGAAGTAAATCTGTAAGTTAATAAATCTGTCAGTGAGTTATGACGTGCTCAGTGGGCCATGTGAGTTGTGCCAGTTTTCTACTCTTGTCGTCCACCAGCAATCAGAGATGGTAATAGAGTTAATGCCTAGTTTATGAACTTTTAAGGCAAAGGGAACATGCCATTATTTTTTACATACTGGGTAATACAAAATTATATTAGATTTATTTCCTTGTATCAAGGCCATTCCCAATCTGCTGAAGGTCACCAGCCATTGTATGGGGTGAAACTAGGTTGTGATAAACCTGCACCGACATTAGTTTTACACACGTAATAAAAATAGGTCTTAGATTTATTTCCTTGTAAGCCCAAGTGGGTTATGTTTCAAAAGGGTTATGACTGAGTAGGGTTAGGTCCAAGGGGTTTTGTCTGGGTGATGTTATGTCAGAGTGGATTTTGTCCAGTGGGATTAGGTTCAGGTGGTTTTTTTTGGTTAATTCGCACAAGTAGTAACACTGAAACGTTATTATCTATAGTGTATGTATGTACTGCAGAGGTTACAATGTGACGAAATTCACACCATTTGTCCATGTGATTCATTATTTTGTGTGTGATTTAGCCAATAACATGCTGTTACCAATATTATATTTTATAATATTTTAATTGTATTACAATATATCTTATATATATATTTATACACAGTACCCATCCAGATGACAATGCAGTTGCCCTTTCAAGGATGAATAAAGTTGTATTATATTGTATTGTAATGTGTATGCACCAGTACATGCTAAAGTATATGCATGTTCATATAATTAGTTCTGACAGTGCTCGAAAACCACAGAGGGTTACCGTAGTACAAACATGAAAGCCTGGAAGTCTTTTGTTTTTACTGTTGTACTTATTAGAGTGAACGTGATCACAGTGCTCACGACAATCTCTTTGCACCAATGAACCCTCCCTATCTCAAGGGCATCCCTGTACGTATCTATCATATTTACTATTTCGCCCGGCAAGGCTGCGGTGCTGAGACAGAATCTCTGGTGGGTAAAATATAACAGACCTGGACGGCTTTTAGTAGCACAGGCGCCACCAGACTTTGATGGCTAATCTGTCAGTGTCCCATTAGGATTGTTGTGTTTTACGGCCGCCACTTCGTCGATCACCTCTGATCTTTTCCGCGTTTTTCTGAGTAAAAATATTTACCCAGAATGCATTCGCTGCGGCAGTGTGGCCCTTAGAGGTTGGGTTTTTGTCGATTTGTTATTTTTATTTATGCGTAAACAATCATTGAGTGGCGAGTCAGTGAAATAGATTGGACGTGTTTACAAGTTGTATGTAGACAATGCTTTTAGGGAATTTACTGAAAAACTCAATCTAGCCATTCTTCATTTCATTAAAAAAATCTGAGTTAATCCAAAGTTATATATAAACCAATGAGCAGATAACCAAAGGTCTACTAATAATAACATCTGTAACATCAAATAAATTGTAAAGATCTACTAATGATATCATCTGTAACATCAAATAAATTGTAAAGGTCTACTAATAATATCATCTGTAACATCCAATAAATTGTAAAGGTCTACTAATGATGTCATCTGTAACATCAAATAAACTGTTAAGGTCTATTATTAATATCATCTGTAACATCCAATAAATTGTAAAGGTCTACTAATAATATCATCTGTAACATCCAATAAATTGTAAAGGGTTCCTAATTAAATCTAAGTGATGTCATCTGCAACATCAAATAAACTGTTAAGGTCTATTATTAATATCATCTGTAACATCAAATAAATTGTAAAGGTCTACTAATAATATCATCTGTAACATCCAATAAATTGTAAAGGTCTACTAATAATATCATCAAATAACGTCAAATAAATTGTATCAACAACCCTAAGATACAGTCTGTTTACATACATTATGCTAAGTTTAGAAATATATAGTAGATTAAAACGTTACGAAGACAACCATTTAAAAGTGATGCTAAAACATGGACGTTACTTAGAACCATGATTGTGAAAAATAAAGATAAACTAGGCATTTCTTTAAACTCTAGTTATAATGATATACCTGAGGAGCTTTATAAAATCTTAATTATATTATGTAATGGTTTTATAATTTTGGCATAAACCACTCAACTGCAGTTGAAAAGCTGATTTATTTTTACATAACATGGAATATATTGGTCATGACTGCAAGATTTGGTTGCTTTGTAAGAAATCAACACATTTTGAAGCATAATAGTATTTGAAAATGTACACAATATCTTCAGAATTATTCTAATCATAGTTTTAGTAGTTTTTTATATGATTATGATTTTACTTAAATATTGCGTGTTATGACTCTGTTAAATGCAGACAGTGCCATGAGTCGAATATTCCAGTCACCACGTGACATTGCCAAGATGTTGTGTTGACAGTCTCACGTAGAAGTGCAGTGAGGACTTAATGGTACGTTGCTCTCTCGAAGAATGTTCTCAGCTCTCCGGAGCATCTTAATCGTAATATATGACCAAATTACTTGGGCCTACGTCAGCGTTTATTGGATTACCTACATATGGCCCAGTGTGAGAGATGGTAAATTAGTTCACCCGAAGAGGTTCTGAGTAAGCAGAAAGCTCACCTGTATCATTAGTAAAAAGCCAGGCTCATAAAAGTTGTAAAGAACTAGACCCAAAATACTGTAATATTATTTTTTTGAAGGTGTTATATACAGTTACATGAAACAAGCTGTATGATAGGTTTCCCACAAGAGGGCAGCTCTGGCTTAAAGGCATTTCCCACCAGAGGGCATGCCAGGGATAAGACAGACGTGTGACAATGGTTTTCCCACAATAAGGGTGTTGGTGGATCTATACAATGGTGTTGTATTAAACTGTACATAATTAAAAAAATGTAATGAAGCAAAACATCTGTGTAATATCATTACACTACTGGTGTGTAACACTAACCTAACACCTCTAGTATACTGTAATTAGTGTAATATTTGAAATTCATTATCATGTAAAACATTAAGTGGCAATATTATAATGTAACCACCAGACTATAGAACATTTTAATTTTATGTACTGGTGTACAGTTTTCGGCAGAAGATGACTCTCTTGTTTCACACAGAAAGATCAAGTAGACCATCTACATAGTTAAACCGAGAAGTCTGGAGCAACAGAGCACGATTGTGTTTGTTTCATGTTGGTTTGTTATCATTTGTAGGATAATGAAAATCGAATACAGAATCATCAAGGCCAGCCACACCCAGGACTTAAACATTTAAATGTGTAATTGTAGAGATTTCGGCATTATCTACTGGAGCATCACATATCGGATGAGTTTGGAGCGATAAAATTGCTTGTTTTATGTTGTTTTATTATCATTGCTGGAATAATGAAAATAATCGAATAACAGAATCAAAGCCAGCCACACCCAGACTTCAGTGTACAACATTTTAATATGTAACTGTACAGATCTCGGCAGTATCTTGTGGACTGTATAGAAGGAGTTTGGAGCAATCAAAAGTGAGTGTGTTTGTTTTATGTCGTTTTATTATCATTACTGGAACGACGAAAACAATTGAATAGCGGAATCAAGGCCAACTGCACTCAGGACTCGAGGGACTCCTCGAAGGAATCAACAACAAGTGTAATTCCATTATATTACGCAGACGTAACAGAGTAATTTGCAGACATAACAACCTAATTTGATCGAAGCCATGCCGTCACTTTGCGGAAGTGGGTCCAATTGCTAGCCTTACGCCGCAGTCCAAGGTATGTCAGTCCCATGTGTAGGGAGCAGTAACAATGTTGGCGTCCTTCGTTTGATGGTATGTTGTGGGCGTGTACATTTATGTTGCACCCACTAGATTCAGTGGTACCGTCAGAGTGTATGTATGCATGGATCACACTTAGCACTCACCCGAGGCATGAGACATTTCTGTGTAACCATTGACCTGCACTAGTCTATTGGGCGAGTAGCTATTTTCCACTTGTTTTGCAACAATATAATGCAAGAACTTTGAGTTAGGTGTACACACATAATATGTGATGTTTATTTGTTCATTTTTTGTCAAAGGAACATTGCAAATCAGCACATGAATTAGCATGAAAAGATCGTATTGTGACAATGTTCACCAAAAAGATAGGGATTAATGATTTTGTGTAGGGATGAATAACATTTTAAGGCTCTAGTTTGCTGGGAAAGGGGTACATTAAAAAAAATTTGAACTCTGTGTGCGTGTGTGTGTGTTTGTTTCCATGAAATATTTAAATTCAGTTCCTTTAGAAATTCAATCTTTGTATTGGAAGTGGCTTCTAGAGGCTGCCCCAAAAGCTTCTAAACATGTCTGTTTATCACGAGCTACTGCACTGTTCAAAGACAACACATTTGCAGTTTAATGAAGTAGATTCAGTTGGCTTCATTTAGAAATTCAAATAATTAAATCATCACTCCTTTTCTTCTGGTCTACTTACAAACATAATACACATATCCATAACTGATAAATAATATTTTGTTGTCTTTTTGCCATATACAAGATATTGACTTTTTTGTCTTAACCTTTGTGTGGGGTCTTACTTCTCATGGCATAGACACCAGTAAAAGAAACCAGCAGATGTTTGTGTCTCTTACGAAAAAATAACAGGCAATGCCACTTATGTCTACAACCAGGTACTCATTTACACAGCTGGGTGGACTGGAGCCATGTACAGCGAAAAAACTTGTCCAATGTTTGGCATGGCAGCACAGGATTCGAATCTGAAGTCGAGAGTCTGAAGTTCTACCCACTGTGCCACAGTGCCACTGCACCACTGTGCTACTGCTATTATAAACAGGATCACAATACTACACATGGAAAGAAAGCAAATATATTACATAGTGGTGATGGGTTGGTCTGGATTATATTTATGGAAAGACGAACAAGATAGTCATCATTACGTTCAAGTAAATTCAGATTCTTTATGCACATGTCATACAGACACAATTACAAATATAACTGGATTCTTTATGGAAATTACAACAAGATATCTTTCCATGGTTGCAAGCAGAATAGGATTTTTGTGCAGGAAGGCAATTCTTTAATGGCTACAAATAGAAATGGATCCTGAAGAAGAGAACTGGGGATGTTTTTGTAGATTGGCACATAGAGAACAGTTCTGATTGGTTCACATCAAGATATTCTTCATTGGCTGCAAATAGAACCAAATCCATTGCAGAAAGAAACTACTACGTTCTTCCTGGATGTTTGATAGTGAGAGAATTGTGGAAGGTCCTTTGAGAACATTCATCAGTTGTCATAAACAAACAGTTTAGAGATTATTTGCTGAAGAGAATCTTGATGCGTTTTTCAAATGTGACTGTGACAAATAGTGTCTGTGAAAAAACAACTGCCTATGAAGCGGTTTATTAATCGATCAGTATTTCCAGAACGGCTCCCTACATATTTGTCAAAGTTACTGATAGACAAGGACATGTGGTCGCCAAATGGAATCCAGCAGCAATCTTCAGTGTTGAATGATGAAAGAGGATTTGTTTAATTAAATATACTCGGAATTGAAACAATGCTTCACGTTTGACCAATGAGCTCTGTCAGTAGGTTAACATTTATAGCATTTTGACATGTAATGCTTTTTGCTCTTCAGTGTCACGTTTTTTATTTCCTGAGTGTGCTTAAGAATTGTTGCTTTCACACATGATCAGTGATTTGATGAAAGTATTGTCTTATGACAAGAAACTAGAGATGAATGCGTCTGATGTGACAGCAGTAACTTGTGACGTGTAGGCAGCCTGTGTCAAGTTTGTCTTCCTCCCCATAAAGTGTTTTATTTTTCAGCCTAATGTTCCTGTGGAGATTTATAAAGACTTCCTTAACACTCTGGTCTGGCTCTCAGCACGATTCCTTTCCAGTTCTTTGTGAGTGTCCAGTGGGACAATTTATACAACGTAAGTATTGCGTAAAATGTAATAACAGTACACTGATAATAATAATAATAATAAATTATAAATAATATTAAGTATCAATACATATTTATGTCATATTAATCAATAAAAATACTTATAAATAATAAGAAATATTAATAAATAATTATAAATAATACTAATGCGTAATAAATACTCATTTAGTAGAGAAGCAAAGAGAAATGTGTGATGTGATCTCTGACATAGCTTAGATAATAACACTCAGGCTTGACAAGAAATTCAAGATGGTTGCATTGATGTCAATGCCTGGATCGATGTATGAATATCCTAACTTTGGGCCATTGTAAGTGCATCTCCTGAGGCCCAGGTCCATTCGCCTCTTGCATTTAAAAGCACTAAGACAGTTATTTAGAGTTATTAAAACAAGGGAGGCAGCTCCTAGGATTTGTTTTTTCATTTAATATTATGTTCTTATGATTAGAACATGAATTTTGAAAGTTTACTGCCTGTCAATTTGTGGTTAGTTACTTTATTAAGCTCACAAAAATGTTCGCAGTGCATTCAAATGGTTAAAAAACATCCAGTTTCAAAATAAAATTAAAGGATTGGCAATAATGTCGAGGCGAGCAAAGTTAAACACCCTTGATGTTTAATTTTCTCATGTACTAAAGAGCAGACTTTCCGTTACAAATTACTGCTCAGTCAATTCTGGGCAGAGCCCATTTAAAAGACACATTCTTGTGTATAGTGCAGAATCCTATCTCCACCTCACGTGGACATATTCAGCCATGTAGCTGTTAATTAAAGATCACCTATACACAAATATCCACCACTGTCTGTAACCAGTTGTTTTTCCATACAGCTGAGTGAATGAAAAACACAAAACCAGGGAGACTGTAGTCAAAAAGAACCATCAAAATGTCTTCATAAAACACCCAAGCCACGTCCTGATTATGCATGGAAACAGGTGGAATGCTCTGCCAAGAGTAGGTTGATTTGAAATGTCAACTAAAAATACATCAGATGATATAGGCCAATGTAAGATCATCCTTGCTATGAGCGGTCGCCGAAGAAGAAGAAAGGTGAATGAACTCGTCCAATGTCAAGCACAGCACCATGACATTTGAACTGGTGTTCTTGTGATTGTTCTTGTGATTGGGATGCTGGAGTTCTAACTACTGAGCCACAATGTTGCACGTGCAACTTTTTCAGTAGAAGCATTCAATTGTCTGTCAATTCTGAAATGGTGTAAGGTATTCTGTTCTGTTGCATGCAAACATTAAATGGTTACGGGAATCATTTTAAGTTCAAAATACTGCAAAATTTGAAAGCAGCAACCCTGGTCTGTGGGGGAGTATGAGGGGTTATTAGTTGGGGTGTAAAAGTCCCACGGCCATTCTCCCTGGCCATTGCCATTCTCAATGTAGAATCGGAAGATTGGCTTGTGGGTGATGGTATGAAAACACCTTACAAGTTCAACAAGATGTCTATAAACCGACACTTTATAGAACGAACCTATGCCATATGTGGACTGATCAGTCAGTAGAAGGTTGCCTTATAATAAAGCTTGTTTTTTACTTTACTTTTTGTTCCGAGGGCTAACCCTGAAATAAGGAACAAAAAGTATGCTTTTTTGTTGCTGCTGCCAACTCCTGAATTTGCACCCACTTTAAGTGTTTGTTGAATATAAAATAATATATAATTCCTTTATAGTCACTGTAACTCTGTCGACAACTTCAATACAACTTATCTATTTTGAGACTATCTTATGCTTTGTTTTGATGTGCCTTTGAGCTTTATTTCTGACAGAAGCCCAGAAGAAGTTATTACTATTACTATTTGAAGGAGAATTAAGAGCAAGCGACAAAGGTCTGTGACTTAAGTCCTGCAATAGAACATTGTGCTGTCATAACAGGGGCAAGTAAATCACAGACACTATGACAGCAGGGGGTCCACCCTTATGAGGTAAACAATGCCATAAACTCTGCCTCGGGTCCTGCTTCATTATACCTGAACGCAGCTGCCTCGAACATATGTTTTCTTTCAGCCATTCTGTTGAGTGATTTTTCGTCTTTGCCAACATTTCCTTCAGCAAACTGGCAGACTGTCTTCAGTTCTGCTTTGTGAAACGGGATATTTTAAATCATTCTGAGGAAACTTTCTGTGTCCAGCCAGACCAGGTTAAGTGGCATTTGATCTCCCTCAATGTTTAGACCTACAGACTGACTGTAACAACGTGTATTTTTAGATTTCTATACCAACACCACTGGCTCAGGTTGCAGCTTTTAAGAATTCTGTCTCAGACTGACTTCAGAATGAATGCCGAAGTTCACTTTTTGTAGTGCATTAGGAAATAAATTTTATTAATATTTTATATAGTAATAGTATAATATATAATATATATATATATATATATATATATATACATATATATAAAAATATACATATACATATATACATATATATATATATATATATATATATATATATACACACACGTGTATATGCATGCACACATCATACATGCATGCATGCATCACACAACATACACACGTGTGCACACATAACATGCACATGCACACACACATGCATGCATGCACATACACACGCATGCACACACACACACCAACACACACACACACACACACACACACACACACACACACACACACACACACACACACACACACACACACAACACACACACACACACACACACACAAACACACACACACACACACAACACACTGTGTGTGTGTGTGTGTGTGTGTTGTGTGTGTTGTGTGTGTGTGTGTGTGTGTGTGTGTGTGTGTGTGTGTGTGTAAGGTCACATGACAAGTTGGATCCCCTCCTTTGGCCTAATGGTCATTGCGTCCACATGTCATGTGTTACCTGTAGGGCATGGTGACATGTCACATAAGCATGGTGACATCACATAAGCATAAGTGACATGTCACGTAAGCATGCTGACATGTCACGTAAGCATGGTGACATGTCATATAAGCATAGTGACATGTCACATAAATATTATTTGGGAAATGTTGATGGATAAAATAATGGTAATTGTTTTCATGTTGTTTATTTTAAAGTGCATTACTTATTGCAGAATTTTTTATTTAATTGTTGTTGTTTATGTTGTTAAGAATGTAGACAGGTAACAAGCGTTGGTATTTCTTTTTTATTTTGTACACTGTATAAATTTAAATAACCGGTGGAAAGAACTAAATATAACATGTATGGATAATACTTATTTTGAGCTTGGTTATTCACTGACACCTTTACTTACTGTCCACTGGACAGTTCAGTTCCTAACATAAACAAAATTATATTTATTTACATGATGTGTTTGATTTTAAGACCAGATGATTGACATGCATTATGGGTGAATTTAAGGGTCCAATATGTCGCGGTCAGGCAGTAAAACAGGTGAAAACGATAGCTTCTCTGTGATCTATGTCGACACATGATGTATGTTATTCTAAATAACCGCACGTATATATTTATTTTATTACTCAGCAAGCGTTTATTGTGCACTTTGAGGTGCCATCAGATTTTGAGGGTTGCTTTGCAAATCTGTCCAGCATGTGGGGTCGATAAAGTGGATACTCGCGCTGGTATTTCTCAGATGGGGCATGTACTGCAAATATTTAACCTAATTATTAGACACTAGCTACTAGTTCCAGCGTCCAGTCTGGAAACATATCTGTATTGTGTTTCGTGAGACGAGAGCACATAATTTGTATGCATGCATGTGTACATTACCCAGTTATGAGGGCGTTTATTAGGGTAGCAGAAGCAACATTTTATGACCCATCTTTGGGTAAGAAGCAGCGTAAACAATAGTTTGAAAGGAAGCGTCTCGTTTATTTTTGTTTCAAACAGGCCGTCTAAGACAGCACAGAATCTAAAGTGAGTCACACTTCATCAACTGCCATGCCTGGATCCACGTTTTACATGCCAAGTCCGTAGCACACAGTGGCCATTTGCCGAGAACCATTACCTATGATTCGATGGTTTTATGCATTTTTAGATGTCGGCGTTTTAGTTCTCCAGGTCTTTTTCGCAACTTTGTGCGATTCTACATACGACCTCTATGAGCTGTGTGCCTATGCGGTGAGGATGTTAATTAATAAATTTTAATAAATATGTTTTTTGTGACATTACGGGCAGGATGCAGGCTGCGCAACATAGAGAATGCGGATGTGCGTTAATATGGACCGGTGATTGGATTAAAGATTAATGACTGGAATAATGACTACCACAGTGTCACATTTGGGATTCCGGAATAGATGTTTTTAAGAACTCGGTGACACGCTGCAAAATTGTCAATGAGATTTCGTCGTGGAAATGTTCCAGCAGGCGGCATCAGTACTCTCTCAGATAACAACATGTTTACTCCCAGAACATTTAAATAAGTCAGTAAAATTGTTTTATAATAAAGCAAAGCAGCAATTTACAAAAATTGCTGGGCAAAATGATCCATGTTTTGGCAACTAAAAACATGTTTCATACTGTGTGTGTGGGTTTGAGAAATCTACAATCGATACAACAGCCCGGCGATTAACATCTTTGTCTATATATTCTCCTAGTTACCAGTGATAAACTATTATGAGTAGGACAGCTAGGCCACAATAACAAGTAGTTATTACTGTAAAAACCAACTAGGACACTCTATATCTGCCATATATTTGCATCTTGTCCAAATATGACAGGCAAAAGGGCAGGTAATGTCCTTTTTGTTTGACCCGTAGGGACAGCAGCCGGGTATCCGTTGTAGACATCTGGTACAGAAGCTTCAAATACCTACCAAAAAAGTCATGCTTTTTTCCAAATGGCCTTACATTGGTCACCTCCATGCAAGATGACCCTGACATTGTCAGGCTCATGGAGCTTCGGACTATCGACTAAGAGAACCCAGGTTTGAATTCTGTGTCCGTGTGAAACCTTGGGCAAGTTTTTCACTCTATATTGCTCCAGTTCACTCAGCTGAATAGAAGAGTTACTGGCTATAGACATTGGTGGATATTTGTACAAGCAGCCTTTGTGCATTAATTGCAGTGTGGCTGGATGCTTCTCAGAGAAGTTGCGATGGTGTTTGATTGAACAGGTCTGCCAGGGAGTAAAGTGTAAAGCACTTTGAACAGTCCGAGGAATGGATACTGCGATGTATAAAAACTTACCTTTACATAGGATAGGGTGGGGAAATATGCCCAGTAAACTAAAATTGCTTATGACATTTTACATTAATTTCTTGTGAAAATTGCATATCCCCCTAAATCCTAAGTTAAGTCCCCAGCTCCACCGATGAACTTAACGCCATTGGTGATGATCTAAGAAGTTTTCAACAGTATCCCCCTTCTTCCCGTGTCATATAATGATAAAAAATCCAGCATGTGATGGCAACACAATAGCATGACAACTTTATGGTGATCCACAATAGGTGTAACTTGAAGTCTCCCCCCAAAACAAATATATTCCCTATCTATATCTGCCCATGAGAGGCTCCTGGTAGAAAGCAGTGAAGAGAAAAGAACAAAATATCATGTTAGAGTTAATGCTAACAAATAATAAATATAATTATAAAAGCATGTAGCCAGTCATTTGAACAGTGGATTGAACTGAGGCAATGTGGATTGAATGAAATTATCCAGACATTTGGTTTGTGTTGACCTCCTGTCTACAGCCCTGGTTCTCTCTCAACCTCTACCACAATACATCACATCAGCCTCCAGTGAAGCCACATTATCTTCCATAGTAAAACAAATTACATTACATTTAATATTAAAATAGTTGTTTCCGTTTTGTTGCATACGGTTAAAGAATTGAACCCTAAATTAGAACTTTATTGCCTTTCTCTACGTATAGGGTTCTTGTAAACCAGGCGAGTACTTTGTCAGTGATTGCTGGCCTTGTTGTGGATTCTGTCGACGTGGGAATATTTATAGCACGGAATAGTTTTATATAGAAAAGCTGATGAAAAAACATGACGAGAACAACGGGGATAATCAGGTTTAGTCTGCCGTGCAACCTGATAGGAATCATGGCCACTGCTGGTTATTATTATTATAACTAGCATTTATATAGCGCCATACATCTGCGACCAGCCCAGTCGGTTCACTGGGCACGTTATTTTATTGTCCCAGAACCTTGTTCCATTTGTTACCACAGCATCGGAGAAACACTGATTTTTATGTCAGTAACCAGGGTAGATTATTTCATGAAATATTGTGTTGGTGGCTCCACGATTCCATTAAACAGTAAGAAGTAAAGTACTTTGGAGGCAATGTTGAAACGTGATGTTTCCGTCCATAGTGGACCTTATTCATGCGTTGATGACACATGTCATGAGCTATGTCACATGTCCTTAGTGTGTGAAAAAGATCCGCTGTAGACGTGACTAAACTAAATACAGACTAAGTTTATAGTTTGCTGTCTAGATTGGTCTAGTTTTATTTTTGTGTAAGCTGTGATTTGACAGTAACTGTATTTACACCTACTGGGGTAATAATATTCAGTTGGTAAAATTATTAGTAATGTTGAATTTTATTTATTACAGTTACTTAATATGTGCTAATAATGTGTTATGTTAATAAATTATAAATAGTAATTAATACTAATTAATAATCACAGTAATTAATAAATTATAAATAGTAATTAACACTAATTACTAATCGCTGTAGTGGTCAAGAACAATGAATAACAATAACAGTACACTTTATTAATTACTAAAAATAATATTACTAATTTACATAAATTAATTGAAAATATATATGACTCAAAAATAGTTTTTTGTAATTAATAGTAATTCAATTAATAATAGTTAATATTAAAACAAAATCATGACTAAATTAATGATGATTTTAGTTATTAATAAATACCATAAGTAAAAGGTATTATTGTTAAAACTGTCCACACGCCTCCATATTTTAATGCAATAATTTATAGTTCCACCTGGCAGTACATTTCTGATGACTATTGGCGCCACGGAGCATAACTGACTAGTCCAACGACAGTCAACCTGTCGTTGTTGTCGCTGACGTCTAAGATAGCCATCAGTGGCATCTCTGTAATTCCATTGTCACATCCATGCATATTTATAAGATTTATTTCTTGTTTTAAGATGTGACCAGCTGGCTGTCACAGGAAATGACCATCACCTGTATGTGTACACTGTATGTGAAGTATGGGTGTAATTTCACGGGAGATCATTCGACGACATTTGCACTGGCATCTTAATGGAAAAACGGATGTTTAAATAGGCGTACGCGGACATCTTGGAGCCGGATTAGATGAAATAAGTTTTAAGGATGTGTTTAAGATGCATCCAGCTGGTATAGCTTTGTCTAGAGACCTGTCCACCCGTCTTTTGTAAGGGCATAGTTCATTTTGGATGGGTCAAAATTTTAATCCAATTAAATTTAATTATTCAGTGGATGGGTAACATATCGGGAAACGTTTACGCAGCAAAATAGGTCTTCTGAATCGTATTTCATTTGTGCTATCAATTAAGCTTTGCCAATGGATGTCATGTTTGTATATGCGTGAGTTGTTGTATGTTTCTGGGCCTAGACACACGTCTGGGTTGGCGTCAGTGTGTGGGAATTCACTCGTATATGTGCCAGCCTGGACATATTTCAACAGGCAAAAACTGGATCTTGCATAGAGGCTCACCAGCTGGCGGTGTCACGTGAAATGGCCGTCACCTGTCTACCCACTCGACCTATGCTGTAATTTCACGAGAGATCATTCAACGACATTTGCACTGGCATCTTAATGGAAATGCGGATGTTTAAATCCGCGTGTGTAGACGTCTCGGGACCAGGTCAGATGAAATCATTTTGAAAGATGTGTTTAAGATGCATCCAGCCGGCTGTGTCACAAGACGTGACTGTCATCTGTGTGTGCCAACTCGAACTAGGCAGTATGTTCGCGAGAGACTGCCTGACAACATCTGCTCTGGCAGGTTAACAGAAATATGCATCTGGGAGCCAAGTCAGATGAAATCACAGACAAAGTCCAGGTTTTTTATCTGCCAGTTCGTTTCTGGTGAAATCAACCACCTGAACTGTTCTGCATAGTCAGGTGATATTTTTGTGGGAATAATTTCATGTAGAGCACAGTGGACTATCGACTGAAAGAACCCAGGTTCACATCCTGTGGTGTAGTGTGAAACCTTGGGCAAGTTATTTTTACTTTACATTGCTCCAGTTCACTTACATGTTTGAATGAGTATCTGGCTATAGATAGTGGTGGATATTTGTATGAGCAGCTTCCGCACATTAATTGCAGTGTGTGTGGCTGGATGCTTCCCAGAGAAGCTGAGACGGTGTTTGGTTGAATAGATCTGCCAGGGAATTAAAGTGTAAAGCACTTTGAGCAGTCCTGAGGACTGGATACTCCATCTTGAAGGAGATTTGTATAAAATGCAAAACGGCTCACTACAGCAGGAGTTTTTTGTCTGTAGCAGTTAGAATGCTAAATAAGTGATATTGATGCCAATGGGTTTGCTTTTTGTGTGGTTACATTTTGCATTTCATTTGTGTTTCGTGACAATCTTTTTTTACATATTTTAGACGCGATCATGAGTTATACGATCAATTTCCTTTTTAAAGACATTAAAGTGAATTGAGTTGAATTGAATTGAAACATACCCTTCACAACATAGAGAGAGGTCAGATAATGACCCAGGTGGTCAGTGTGACAATGTAACATTGTTGGTGACACTTGACTTCCAAGTGATAGAAATGGCCAGCAAAAGTTGAGTTAGATTGTCAGGTCATCCATAATGCGTCTTACTGTGTTCATTTGTTTCTTGGACAATTGGCCTATGGTCAAGATTCAAAATCACCTTTCTCCTACCTAAGTGAATTAACTGGTGTTCCATTCACCAGATGGCGCTGATGTCAGTGAGCAGTTTGTTGCTGCACAGATGGGTGTGAGCTAGTATTACTTATTTTATGTATTGGTGCGTGCATGTCGTGTGTGTGTGCATGCATGCGTGCATGAGTGCGTGCATGTGTGTGCATGAGTGGTGTGTGTGTATGTGTATGTGTGTGTATTTGTGCATGTGCGTGTGCGTGTGCGTGTGCGTGTGCGTGTGCGTGTGCTGTGTGTGTTGTGTGTGTGTGCGTGCGTTGTTTGTGTGTGTGTGTGTGCGTGTGTGCGTGTGTGCGTGTGTGCGTGTGTGCTGTGTGCGTGTGTGCCTGTATGTGTATGTGCATGTGCATGTGCATGTGCATGTGCATGTGCATGTGCATGTGCATGTGCATGTGCATGTGCATGTGCATTTGCTTGCAATCCAGTCTGAACATCAAGATTTGTAAAGCTTTCAATTTTCTTTTGTTAATCCCGGTAATCTTAGTCTTCCCCAAAACTAACTTAATCTATCCAAATGATGGGTGAACACATTTCTAGATAAATGTATGCACAGGTCAAATTTGTTGAACTCTAACCTGGTTCTCTGTTGCCATTTCAAGGCACGCTTATTACAAAGAATTGTATCTCTAAAAAACCTGCTAATTTCACAAATGAATTTCTTTGACAGACGTAAAATTAACACTTATTTTATGATTGTTGAACCACAAACAAATGCACTTAATCCTGTGATGTGTACTGTTTGCTGCATGAAAGGCAACATTTGTTGTGGCCACAGATATGTTTTGTTATTTCTGGTGAAATGATACACAACGCATGGCCGGCTGACTGCACCAAATCATAAACATCTCTACGTCTGCAGTCTCCATCCATATTCTTCGATTGACATTTGATGTGCGGTTTCGGATTCATGCTGACATTTTAGGGATAGAAATTATGAAATTGAACCTACTGGCCTGGGGGGCTAGTAACCTAAACATGTTACTCATCCCGAAAGAAAATCACTACCAGTAATCTTCTTCTTCTTCTGGATAATATTGTAGTCCAGATTTCTCAATGATGTTTAATTACTACGCATTATTTGATGAGCAGTACTGAAATGCAAATGTTTTAAACAAAATTGTCATACAAATAAATAGCAACATAATAACAATCAAACATGATACAACGTTTTAATGTTTTTCCGTCCATTCAAGTAATACTAAATTAAATCATTTGTGTATATTTGGGCAGTCATTGTATGTTATAATAGATGTATAGATGATTTCATGATAAAACAATGGGGTTGCCGTCCATTAAATGTGAATGTTACATGTTTTTACTGTAAGGCATGTAGGATTGCTGTTAATGAATGAGGTATATGTGAAGAAACAGGATGCCTGGTGATGCAGTTTCTTTGTTGCAAAGTTAGCAGAAGAGGCAAAAGGCCATCCTGAATAAATATATATATATATATATATATATATATATATATATATATATATATATATATATATATGTATATATATGTATATATATATATATATATATATATATATATATATATAAATATTATATATATCAAATATATATATAAATATATATATATATATATATATATATATATATTATATATATATATATATATATATATATATATATATATATATATATACATACATATACATGAGTGTCCTAGATGTGTATCTCTGCTATAGAGTCCAAGCACTGACCCGAAAGACAGACACTCCAGTCATCACCTCCCAGGCATCACCCGAATGGCTTTTGCAGACTTATTCTGTCATTAGCCACGGCTAGCTGTGCTTCAGCAATATCTTTTTACACTTTCGCATTTATGACAAATGGTCTGGGCAGCTGCTAATTTATGACTTCAGAAGTGATTCGAATTGGTTGCATGGTTTCATCGACCATCGGTGTTATCACAGCGAACTGGTTACGACTTCTTCCGCTCGTCTCGCCGCGTAATCTTGTGAACTAATATTTTGATTGCGCATCCATGTGGCGGGGTCGTGGTGACCATTAACGGCCCTCGAGTCAGCTGCTCGGAGATACGCTGGCGCTCACGAAAGGGCATATTTTATTGGAGCGAAGTGCGATTATTTCACACTTAGCATGCATCGTCACGCGTGGCCGGTTTTGTTCCTCATTACATATGTGGAGATGTCTCTAGATTGCCATCTGGCCATGCAACAGTGACTCCATCTTTCTTGTGATAGCGTCTTCCTTGGCGCTGTCAAGTGTCTCTAGTGGGTGTCTTCCCGTTATAGCTACTTCCCGTTATAGCTACTTTTTTCCCGTTATAGCTACTTCCTGTTAAAGCTACTTTTTCCCCGTTATAGCTACTTTTTATTTCTGCATTTCACAGTGTAGCTGATATGGGAGCATTAATTATTTCAGACAGGTGTAAGACACTGTGACGGGCCAGGGCTTGTTTTGGTGGACACATGGATGTTAACTGTTAAGCCAGTTTACAAACATTTGATAAAACTCAAGTGATACTTGTTACACTAGTTTCTAACCAACTCGTTACAGTGTTCTGGCAAAACATATAACTGATTACTTTTATGGTTGACCACTTTTATTACAAGATAAAAGCAATTCTGTACGCTGTACAATTAACGATGTTGTCTTAATAAAAACTGTTTTGCATATGTCTTTTACGTGATATTTTTATTTCAAATAAGTGACAGTTACATTTATAATTATATAATTCTGAAGACTTAAAATGTGTCTTTCATTAATAAATTTCATGTAGCTATAACGGACCTAGACCGTCTGGTGCTGTTCAAATATGATGTTATTTGGATGTTATTTTTTATTCTGAATAAACTACACTAATTAGAATTATTGAAGTCTGTTTTATTGATGATTTAGGCAAACATATGCACTGTCATAGCTTAGGTTTGTGTACATTCATGGCAAAAACAGAGTTCAGATTCACATCAGAGTCTTGATTTTTTGGTTGATCTGTTGTTATGATCTTGGAACAGCTGTGGTAGGACAGCTGTCTTCAGTAACACCTGATGGCTATCTTCAGTAACACCTGACAGCTGTCTTCAGTAACACCTGACAGCTGTCTTCAGTAACACCTGACGGCTGTCTTCAGTAACACTTGATGGCTGTCTTCAGTAACACCTGACGGCTCTCTTCAGTAACACCTGACGGCTGTCTTCAGTAACACCTGACAGCTGTCTTCAGTAACACCTGACGGCTGTCTTCAGTAACACTTGACGGCTCTCTTCAGTAACACCTGACGGCTGTCTTCAGTAACACCTGACAGCTGTCTTCAGTAACACCTGACGGCTGTCTTCAGTAACACTTGACGGCTCTCTTCAGTAACACCTGACGGCTGTCTTCAGTAACACCTGACATCACAAAACAGGGCACTTGAGTAGGATAATGACCCACCTCAAATGTGCTGTTATAACTATATTTACCTACACTGAATACCACACACTAACTCTAATCGTAACCCTAATAAGTCAGCATTCCCAGTTATATTTATGTTTTACAAATATTGCTCCAATTTGTGCCAGCGCAGCGACCGTGTGCACATGCGCAGCAACAACTGACAAAGATGCTGAAGACTGCACCAGCTGGTTTTACCTTGCATGCAGAATAAGTCTGTATGTTATAGGAGAGTGTCTAGCCCTCAGGACTGCTCAACATGCTTTGCACTTTACTCCTATTGGAACAGTTTCACTAACACAGAGAGGTCTTAAAGGAAAATTCATCCTTAAACAAAATCTGTTGCGAAATTTTACGATTTTGTTCTTCAAAACACAAATATCCATTGTCATATTACCATAGACACTATTTCCATGACACATCAGTGACATTGTCCTGCCGCGAAATGATCCCTGTTCAAAAGAACACCATCTTGACTCAATTATCGATTTCAACTGAAATACACACGCCTTTGATTACCCGGGTAATCAATCACATTTAATTGTTGCTAAGATTGTTCACACATATTACAGGCAGTGATTGGTTATTTCATCCACTTAGTCTGGGCCTTGCTGATATGGTCATCAATGACAGAAGTGGTTCATGATGGTTGTGTGAATTCAAGAGGTAGGGTTAATCCCCAGGGAGACACCAATGATCTTCTTGTCCACACCTTGTGAGACTTAGTGGCTATTGATTGTCCAGGGCCTATGGGGTGTTGATAGGCCACAAGACCTGGCCATTGTTTGCATTATTGACTCCACAGGCCTGTAAACTGAACAGCTAATGCATTCTATTGATGGGATTAGCTGAGAGAGAGCCTAAGATATGTCCACTCCACTACTTGGATGTAGAGTAGAGTGTCTGCTGCCTTACGTCACTCGTACTCTAGGCTAGCAAATTGAATATATCACTGAGTGTAAATCATTAGTGGGTCATACTCCGATATGTTTCTCTCCACACATTGATAGTGAATAACAATGACAGCCTCTACATGCAAAAATGCTAAGTAAATGTATTTTTGGTATATTTTAACAGTTGGTTGAATTGCCAAAATGTAAATAATAAACTTTATTAAAATAAATGTCTCTAAGACTTGGGCTAGCTACAAATTAATTAACCTAACTAACTAACTAACTAACTAACTAACTAAACACTCATAATATATAATTTTATATATTGTATATAATATAAATTGTTAATAAATAACAGTTGAATCGGTCTATATATATATATATATATATATATATATATATATATATATATATATATATATATATGTAATTGTTACTACATTTAAAATATATAAACAATGGGTAACAAAATTCATCAGTAATACAATAATTAATAAATAACATAGGATAAGACATGAATATGTGGCATAAATATTAGACATTTCCTTGTGATGTGAGATTAAATCATAAGTCGTTTTCTTCCGATTTGTTAACTTGTTCCAACTTTCTTTTCCATTGTTACCTGGTCTTATATTCCAAGTAATAGCATAGTGCCAATTATATGTTTAGGGTGGCAAATCGGTCAAATTTAGTATACATAAATTACAGTAATAGTACAGGGTGGCCAAAAAAGCAAACCACCATGTGCCTGGTTGCGAAAGTTCCACTTTACAGCAGTGTATATGGCATCCACATTCCTGGTTGGCACACGCAGCAGTAATCATGGCACTTTAATGAACTACTTACAACTCTGGGCTGCTGAGAACTACTAGGATTCTGACCGATTCCCCTAATCAGATAACAGAAAGATCATAGACAGTGTAAAACTTTGGGATGAAAATTACGATCGCTGTTAGCCTGACCGTTGTTGTGAATGGTGTGAACTTTGCCATGAGAGGGGGCCACATGATGCTCGGAGAGTGACATGTCACTGTGTCAATTTGCGGGAGAAAGATCGCTTTCCTAAAGAAAATGATATTCTGCCAGTGAAAATGTATAAATCTAATAACTGTATAATGCCAATAAGGTGGGATTTTTTATTAAATAAATAAGCATTCTGGAATGCTTGCTAAGGTCCACAACAGTACCTGGTGCTTTTTCCACTTTTTTCTAAAGCTGTACCTGGTAAATTCAATTAAGAAACAGAAACGACAAACTTGGTCGCTCACTGAAAAAGATTATTAATTTAGATTAATCAAGTTTTCTTATTTTTCATACTCAGAATTGTTGCAGTGCATCATGTGTGAACAAGTGCCTAAGAGCTGTCGGCAATGTGATTATACTAATGGTTGTCGTGCATTCATTTCAGAGTGACTGAACTTTTTTGTCAGGGATGAAATAAAACTGTCATATATATATATATATATATATATATATATATATATATATATATATATATATATATATATATATATCATATACATATACATATACATATACATACACATACACATAACATACACATACACATACATATATATACATATACATATACATATACATATAATAATATATATATATATATATATATATATATATATATATATAATGTATATATAATATAAAAAAAAAAAAAATATATATATATATATATATATATATATATATATATATATATATATGTACAGTGTATAACATATTTACTATTATAATTAATATATTATGCATATAATATGGTAAATGTTCATACTAAAATATCAATATAAATTACATATTAAATGTGAAAGTACTGCTAACATAACTGGACACTACAGAAATGATTCATTATCAAATGTCACTACACAACCATCTGATACACTAAAGTGTTTATCTGCCAGGTGTACTCAGATGTGATTTGAAAAAAATGAGTGTTTAGCAGAAAATTGAGCGAGGCGCGGCTGGTGTGTCTGGGTATTAATGTGGTTAGGCAGTGAACTCCACTGAGTCCCTGCGTCCCCAGATACAGACCACTCTAGACTTGTGAGTGCATGTAAATGTCAACAAGTTGGTTCAATCGCATTTACTCCTTCCCTTACTAGTGGTGAGTGCAAGGAATATTACGTTCTTTTATATAAGACACAATGCCCCATCAGCAGGACTGCTTAAATGACTTAACACACAAGAAATATAATTATGTTCTTTATATAAGACACAATAGCCCTTCATAATATGACTGCTTAAATGATTTTACACCCTGCTATCTGGCAGACATGTTCAATTGAACACCATCTCAACTTCTCTGGGAAGATTTCAGCCATGCTGTAATTAATGCGCAAAGACTGTCAACACATAAATATCACCACTGTCTATAGGCAGGTACTCATTCATACAGCTGCATGAATTTGAGTATGTAAAAAGAACGATCCTGCCCGAGGCAGTACTTTAGGATGTGTGCCCCAGCACTTGGGTTCTGTAACGTGAGAGTTGGATACTGTCATCATTTAACTGTTGTGTTCTACAGGGAATCTGTTGGTCCTCTTGTGTTCATGTCTGTGTCCCTAGAGGGTGTGTTCCTGGTAGTTGTTGACAGAAGACTGTTTCCAGTTAGTGTCTCACATTTCCCACCGAAAAAGCCCCTATGCAAATAGCGTTTTGACATTTTCTAGCATTTTTACATGCTGTTTCAGCGAAAACGTTTGATATTTCTAGAAGTAGACACTAGTCGCTTGCATATTCATTAAGTGACTATTTTTCACAACACACTAATATGTCAAAATTGGTTGCCTAAATGGGCTGAAATTTAGGGGAATAACATTTAGGTGGGGTTTTCTGAAAAATTTAAATTTCCCCGCAAAGTCAGTTAAATGATGTTTCGTGCACTGGGAAAGTTTGAGGAAACATGCAGTTAAATTATCCATCCAACACAGAATGGGTTATAATGGCCATCTTCATAAAATCTAATGTGGTCTTAGTTCATAAGTCTTAGTGAATGAAGTGGACTATTTTCTGGTCATTTTAATAACACCACGCAATAACCATTCCTCAGTTGCGTCTTCAAATCGATTTACTGGCTATCTCGTTTTAGAACGGTTTACCAAAAATAGAACTGATATTGATTGACCACAGTCTATTGCACAATTTGCACAAATGAATTATTTAAATTTTATGAAGCCATCAGACATGTAATTTCTGTCAGCTTCATCAAGTTGAAAGTTTGTCAAACCCAAATGGCAGATGTACTTTAGTTGTTTTGCTATTTGTTTGCATTTTTTAAAACTGATTGGGTTGGCAGAAATATGTAAGAAATTAAGTTGCTTTGGAGCATATCTTTTGAAATGTACGACGTTTTGACCCATAGTCATCATATTTCAAAAGATATGCTCCAAAGTCAGTTAATTTCTTACATTTCATATCTTGGAGCCATGAACAGTATATTCCATATTGGCAGAAATCATTCTGTAAATATACAGCGAGTTCACTAATCTAAATATTAATCTGCAGTTTGCCTGAAAACATTCGCCAATCAGACACTAGATTCAAGAGTGTCCCCAAGACGCATTTATTTAAACTAGCTCACTTCCACTGAGGAACTGTGTGACACTCTGACGTGTATGTTATTAATTGTTATTATAATTAAAAAATATAATATCAAATTTATGATTCCATGTACATTTGATTGTGATGTGTGTGTACACCTGTAAACGGGCTTGTCCCCGATACAAGGGGCTATAGAAATGCCAGTAATAGTAATAATAATGTACAAAACAAATTTCCATAAACACCGGAACCATATTACAGTGGATGTTATGATTCTATGCAAAAATAGATGAATAAAAAAGGAATCATTTGGGAAGCGACCTTTAAACGAATCACACCGATGATCAATTCAGAGTCACGAATCGATTATGAATGTTAGAAGATCAAAACAATTGCCCGATGCAAGCGCAACATGTACGTGCCTCAATGGACGTTTTATTTTTTATAACGTCCGACGTCAGCAGGCTGATTTACTCTGAGCATTCTTCATGTCTCGGAAGAATTCTAGACAAATTGACCCGTGGCTTTCCAGCAGATGTGGCAGGCCTTTGTACTGTGAATGATGTTCTTGGCTTACGACTGGCGAAACTACCTCTGATCTCTTTTTTTCACTCCGATCGTGATTGCGAGTGGAAATTGTAAATTGTGATGGCAGTGGCCATTACCAAGTTTCATCAATCTTGCACAGTGTTTATCCTGCGTGATTGAATGCCGCACTCGCGTGCTAACTGATGCCGTTTTGCACTGGTTTTAAATTAGGTGATGGTGCTGTACAAATAAGTGGCCATCATCGTTTCGCTGCTTTAATAGGCATCAGGCTTCCTAAATTGTGGTCGGTGGAATCCAGGCTTCCTAAATTGTGGTTGGTGGAATCCAGGCTTCCTAAATTGTGGTCAGTGGAATCCGGGCTTCCTAAATTGTGGTCAGTGGAATCCAGGCTTCCTAAATTGTGGTCAGTGGAATCCAGGCTTCCTAAATTGTGGTCAGTGGAATCCAGGCTTCCTAAATTGTGGTCAGTGGAATCCAGGCTTCCTAAATTGTGGTCAGTGGAATCCAGGCTTCCTAAATTGTGGTCAGTGGAATCCAGGCTTCCTAAATTGTGGTCAGTGGAATCCAGGCTTCCTAAATTTGGTCAGTGGAATCCAGGCTTCCTAAATTGTGGTCAGTGGAATCCAGGCTTCCTAAATTGTGGTCAGTGGAATCCAGGCTTCCTAAATTGTGGTCAGTGGAATCCAGGCTTCCTAAATTGTGGTCAGTGGAATCCAGGCTTCCTAAATTGTGGTCAGTGGAATCCAGGCTTCCTAAATTGTGGTCAGTGGAATCCAGGCTTCCTAAATTATGGTCAGTGGAATCCAGGCTTCCTAAATTGTGGACAGTTGAATCCAGGCTTCCTAAATTGTGGTCAGTGGAATCCAGGCTTCCTAAATTGTGGTCAGTGGAATCCAGGCTTCCTAAATTGTGGTCAGTGGAATCCAGGCTTCCTAAATTGTGGTCAGTGGAATCCAGGCTTCCTAAATTGTGGTCGGTGGAATCCAGTTTCCTAAATTGTGGTCGGTGGAATCCAGCTTCCTAAATTATGGTCAGTGGAATCCAGGCTTCCTAAATTGTGGACAGTTGAATCCAGGCTTCCTAAATTGTGGTCAGTGGAATCCAGGCTTCCTAAATTGTGGTCAGTGGAATCCAGGCTTCCTAAATTGTGGTCAGTGGAATCCAGGTTTCCTAAATTGTGGTCAGTGGAATCCAGGCTTCCTAAATTGTGGTCAGTGGAATCCAGGCTTCCTAAATTGTGGTCAGTGGAATCCAGGCTCCCTAAATTTGGGTCAGTGGAATCCAGGCTTCCTATGTTGTGGTCAGTGGAATCCAGTTTCCTAAATTGTGGTCAGTGGAATCCAGGCTTCCTAAATTGTGGTCAGTGGAATCCAGGCTCCCTAAATTTGGTCAGTGGAATCCAGGCTTCCTATGTTGTGGTCAGTGGAATCCAGGCTTCCTAAATGTGTTGCAGTGTTGGGAACAATCATATTTGTGGTTTTGGAGCTATGTTGTGGTATTGTATAATGTGTTTGTCTGGAACTTAGAATTAAATCATTAGTCTTTCCCCTATGAACTAGTTCTACTGGCATGTTCTATTTATTATTATGAACTTGAATGATGTTGTGGCATCGTGAAGTAAACTTGTGGTGTTTGAGGAATGTTGCATTAAGATTTGAGAAATCATTAGGCTGTGGACAAATGTGGCTGTGTCATTCTTCTACATATTACTGTATTTAAAGTAGTTTTGACAATGTCTTAATAGTTAGTTAATTTTTATGATCGCTGTTTTACTGTTAAAATATTCATAGTGCCTGACCAATTGAAATTGATCTCGGGTGCTTCACATACATATAATAGTATTTTCATAAAAGAAATGCTAAGAAAATAAGCATGTATATATATAATATATAATATATAATATATAATATATAATATATAATATATAATATATAATATAAATATAATATAATATAATAAAAATATAATATAATATAATATAATATAATATAATATAATATAATATAATTATAATATTTACATGCTGATTTTTAGCTTTTTTCTTTATAGAAATAGTATTATAATTATGTGTATGCAAAGTGCATTTTAATTTATCAGACGCGGTAAGTTATTTTATTATTATTTTTGATAAACAGTGCCGTCTCCTACACATGGAGATTACTGTGTAATTGTTGCCTGGCTGAGGAGAACTTGGTAGAGGTCAGACTGCCCTGACACCTGGTGGCAGTGACTGTTTTCATGGTTGAGTGATTTGTGATTAATAATACAATGTCCTGCCAGTGTTGCAAGTGTCAGGAGTAATTATCTCTGATTACTGACATTTTCCGCAAGACACCTAGACCACCATGTACATCTACTAATACCAATGAAATAAAGACGTGGAATTACATGTTAACAGGATTAATTAACAGTTGCATACATAACACGGTTTAAAATTCTCTGTGAATCCATTTTAATTATTAATTGATGATCCATTTATTTAGAAGTAGTTACAACGGGACTAGTTTTAATGCTAACTTAATTGTTTACTTAATTCATAGCAGTGGTGTGAATAAGATGCAGCTGTAATACGAAGTAGCAATAACAGGAACTAGCTTATAAACAATGGGACCCAGCTATTGCGTGTCAAGTCTCACTACAGTGTCAAAATACCCCTGGGCCAGTGACTATACACCTCATGGTTTTGTTATACAGCAAATGCTTTATCTATCCATTTCCGTAAACAGGATATGAAATGTGGTAGCTGAGGACACCTTCATCAATGAAATCGCCCAGGAGGCATAATATTATGGTCAGCCTGAGGTCATGTGACAGTGTAACAGCATCCGTGATGTTGCTCATGTTACTTGTAATGTTTGGGATGTAGACATATTTGAATACACAAAATGGTTCAGCTGCTTTAGGGCGGGGCAGATTGTTATACTGGAATTCCCAGAAAGAAGAGAGGGGTTTATCTTGTCAGTGTTGGACCCACAAAGGAGAGGGGTTTACCTTGCCAGTGATGGAGTCCCAGAAAGGAGAGGGGTTTACCTTGCCAGTGATGGACCCAGAAAGGAGAGGGGTTTACCTTGCCAGTGATGGAGTCCCAGAAAGGAGAGGGGTTTACCTTGCCAGTGATGGACCCAGAAAGGAGAGGGGTTTACCTTGCCAGTGATGGACCCAGAAAGGAGAGGGGTTTACCTTGCCAGTGATGGACCCAGAAAGGAGAGGGGTTTATCTTGCCAGAAATTGTGTACCCCTGTTCAAATGGGGGGGGCATTAACAGTGTTTTCATAGGTGAAGCGTCACGACTGGCAGAGTCAATAAACTTAAGTTCAACTCAACGAAATCAAACACTTCTTGTGGGGGATTTGCCAGGGATAGTTTCCATGGCAACCAGCCCTGGCTTGTGAGGACATGAGAAGTTCACTGTTCAATACTTACTGTAATAATCCTAAATAACTTATATTTTAAAATAACCCCGCAATTATCCGGGTGAAGGGAGGGAGTTGGGGGACAAAGTGCCATACCCTAGTCCAACTCCCAGAATGCATCACTGCTGTTAATTGTTAAAAATAAGGTATTTATGATGTCTGACAGGTGTTGACAACACTATCAGTAATTTGACAGGTGTGTGATGTATGCTTCTTTGATTGGTCAGTTTTATTGATTGGTCAAGTGTCCAGAGATAGAGCTTGACCAGTAGGACAACAATTATATGTCAACTGAGCAACCATTAGTTGCACTGTGGAGACAATAATTCCTATACACTTGTACTGCTAACATGTGTCATTTTGAAAATGAATCCACAGTTCTATATTTTGCTGTTTTGACTCTTGACATTTTTCAACTTACTACGTATCTACTAATGCCGATATATACTCTGATGTAAACAGTGAAACATATTCACCTTTCTGATGATTCCTGGCAGACAAACCACATAAAGCACGTAAAATATAGACCTACTAACAAACACCGGTCTGTCCAATTAATCTTGTTTTGAATTTCATGTACTTTAGCAAAAAAACGTAATAAACCAAGATTACAGTTTCTTTTATCCATTGCAAAGGTCACTGTAATATGTAATAGACATTGGATAAGTATGTGAATATGTACATCACGTTCACATGTTTTTCAAACAGCAGTGGGTTGTGTTGTACTGTGATTGCTAACATCTGCACTGTTGAACAACACTGAATTGATTTCTTATTGAGCACGTAAAAAGGCGAGAAGATTCATGCAAAAACAAGTAATGAGTGGAACAGATATTTTTGTCATCACTTGTGAATGAGGCCATTAGTTAGGTGTG
>JAODUO010000960.1:352500-382500 GCA_025642075.2 Ridgeia piscesae
CAACCGAAGCTTCTAAAGTAACAATTCTGAACAAACCACTGACATTTTCTCTCTGTTTCCCATTCGTGTAGCAATCATGTTCACTTCCACTTCGCTGGCTAAACATAGCACTTCCTGACCTATTAATTAAAGAACGATGTTCGTCAGTCAGTGATAATTACCAACATGATACTTATCTGGTACTTACCCATCACAAATGTCCGTTTTATTTGTCCCAGACAGGATTAATACCATAAATAACCCTAACCACACCTTAGCGTGATTCCACTGCGCGGTGCCATGTCAAGTTGGCCGGAGGTTCTGGCCTCAGGGATGATTTCTGACCACTGGCTACTACATTGGTCAGTGCTGGTGAGGGCTACTGTCCGGTGGGTGTTGATTTGTGGACTGTTGATTTGTTTATGGCTAACTCAGCTGACTTCTGGGAGCCAAGCTTAGCTGCTGTTCTACTTATGTTCTGCTTGTGTCAACCACTCAGCCATGTTTTATCTGACTAGGTTTTGGTTTTGTGAGGTTTCATTCAACAAATCAGCCTTTTTTAGAATATATAAGTAAATATATGGTAAATCCAATATTTTATGTTATTAAACCTTTCCATGTCTTCTCAATTTGTTTGTTATAATTCCTATTCGGGCCAATACTGAATGTTATTAAGCCATTCCATGTCTTATCAACTTAATTGTTATTTTTACTGTTAGGGCCAATACAAAATGTTATTAAGGCATCCTGCGGCTTATCAATTTCTTTGCTATTTATCCTATTAGGGTCAATACTGATTGTTATTAAGGCATCCCACATCTACTCAAATAAATTTTTATTTTTCGTATTAGGGTCAATACTGATTGTTATTAAGACATCCCCCATCTACTCAACTTAATTCTTATTTTTACTGTTAGGGCCAATACAAAATGTTATTAACGGATCCCACGTCTTATCAACTTCTCTGTTTTGTTTCCTGGTAGTCTTTTTGCATCAGCAGTACTTGACGCATTGGAATGATGATGACAAATTGCAAACGAATGCAAATTGCGGCCGTAGTAATGCCCTCCCACACAATATGCACGGCACGATTCTTGTTTTGTTTCCCCCAACGTGAGCTTAGATTTGATCGGTGGAAATAATCGCAGAAGCAAGGTGTGACTCACTGAGAAGAAGAAGACAGATAAATGCATCCTCACATTTCAGGTTATGCTCATGTTACATACCCCTGGCCGATCATCTCCACAAACCTGGGGAGTGAGAGGAGTCGAACTATACAATTATAACAGTTGACTTCGCCAGTCGCTACTGCGTCAGCCGTGGGAACAGCGCAAATATATGCCCCAATTTGAAGACAAATATACGACTGGTGGGAAACCCATTCACGTCCTACAATTTGCATGTAACATGAGCAGCTGAAATCACCCAAAATATTATATCACGTGACTGGATGCTGACCACATTCCTCGAGGGTGATTTCGTTGGCTGACGTTACAAGATGAGTTTTTGGAAGGGATGCGACAGGGTAGAAGAGTTGGTGCTGACATAATCAGCCACAGTGACCCCAGGAACGCAAGGATGAACAAATGTGTCATTTAGCAACTTTTTATCCATGAATTATCCAGTAGCAGGTCCCTCTTGTGTTTCTCACCAGTCTACATAATTATCTTCTTATGTGCTGCTAAGTGGCAACATGAAGTAAATGCTGATGCCATAATGGTTATGTCGACCGTCGTGTTAATTTCACTGCAATATGGGTATTTTTTGTCAGTTATACACGGTAATGATGGATGTGATCGTTTCATTGTCCACAACTTTTTTCATTGTGGACACGTAACAACTATCTTCAAGCATGTCATGATGATCATGCAACCATGCCGTGTGTTTTTGTAACATTTGATCAATACAGTGTATTACTATCATGACTGTAGACGGCCTAGATCAGGTAGTGGGCATTTTTACTAGAAAAAATGAAATCAGACCTTTGCATCCAAAACTTGTTGAGTACAAAGACGATTGTAGGAAGAAGACTTATGGTTACATTAAGTCTCAAACTCAGTTTAAGTCTTAGAAGTGACTTGTTGGCACTTGGGAAGCTAACTTGCAACACTGACAGCTGCTCTTATAAGTAGAATAAGCAGCAGACTTGACTACTATAATTTCCTCCTTTAAAATACTGCAAACAAGGAATATAATATAGCAAACCTTCAGCGTGTCCAACATTTTTTGGCAAGGGTAGTTGTGTGTTCTCCTAATTTTTCTTGCTCAATGCAGCTTCTGAAATCATTGCATTGGCTCCCTGTGCACTATCGCATTTAATAATTGCAAGATTTGTACAATTGCTTTATAATCCCTGCGACAGCTACGATCAATCAGTAGTAACCCTCTTTACATTCCTAATGTGAAAACGAAAGCTGGACGAATGCAACGTTTCATGATTGCTGCTCCAACTCTGTGGAATTCGCTTCCTGCCAGCGTTAAATTAGAAGGAAATATAGTTTCATTTCATAATGGTGCCTATTTTCTTTAGTTTCATAGCACTTTCATCCATACGTCGACAACTTGCGCAATGTTTATGATAACAATGTTGCATTGTTTTGTCGCGCCTCTGAGCTTGATCTACGAGGAAATTGGCGCATAAGAAGTCTTTATTATTATTGTTATTAAATGGGAAAATAGGACATACAGGACAGTGACCTATTGAACTGAGAGACCTATTAGCTTCAGCCTGTGTTTCATGACGTCATCTGTGAACAATCAGACATAGGGACCCAGACTGAAGCCATCCTCTGGTAGCTGGAGGACTGCCCGGTAATTTGATATTCAGATTCCAGAAATATGAAAATGAAAATAGATGTCTGAACTGGTACATGGGTACAGCGGAATGCATTGCTGGGATTTCTTTTGCTCATTTCTTGGCAGGCAGTCTATTTCAGCTGCGATTAGGTCAGGCAATCACAGATGTTGATGAACACGGATTCTGCTCTAGGGAACAAATCACCGTGGCTGTCACGATGGGGGTGTAGACAATCTGTTATTGTCATGATTTTGTTGAGTTGACGTTGTCCAGGAGGTGACGTTAGGTGACGGTGTCCAGGAAAGTCTCCAGGGGGCGCTTGTTTAAGTTGGTATTATTCGTTTCAGTGCTAAAGATCTGAATCTTTAGGTCACCAATTTTGCGAAGACGTACTTACACAGCCGATGCTGTTTTTAAATGTCTACTAGCACTGGCTGGTCAACATGACATGGTTTTAAATGGACCAGTTACGGTTAACTGTTACGAAATGATTCCTGGTGTTCTGTTGGTGGTGTTGTAATTATGTTTAGATTTGCAATGGTTGATGGTGTTTACAATGCAAAATGTGTTGGCATACAATATAAGTTTGGTGAACTGCAAGTCACATGACTATTTCCTTTTTGACACTACCCAGGGGTTAATTAGAAAAGTATTTATCCTTCTAGGAAATGATTAGTTCACTATATGACATGTGATCACTAAACGCATACAAATATCCTATCCTAGCTGTGTACATTGTTAGGGTGGCCTCTTTGATATTCCCGTTTCTAGTATTTTATTGCTCCCGAGATAATTCAAGACTATTTCATTTAAGGGAAAGTAATTTTTGGCAGGTGAGATATTGGTTGGATGCGTTTGTCTCTCAAACCGAAGTCAATAGACTGATCCAGATCCCGCCCATGTGCCTGGGAAGGCTCGCTATTGAGGCAGAAAAACCTGGCAAAGATTAATGAAGAGTGTTCGATGTGACGATTTGCCGTTGTTCAATTTGGTGTAGTTCAAAAGGCCCGTTGTTAGGTGACTCCCGGCAATTCCTCTCTCTCTTTGCCGGTTGTGTTTTAGATGGATGGTTTATTGACCGTGTACTGATTAGTGGGCCGAGAGACAGGCCTTGTAATCAGCGTCCTCTTTCTCTGGCTATGTATAGAAAAACTCACTTGATGTCACTGTATTTGGGAGCAGTTCTGTGATTTACGGTAGCACTCGGCGCGTGGAAATGTTCGCGTGAGATTTGGCCTAGAATGTGGTTAGAACATGGGAGATGGGTCTGTTGATTGGGTATGAGAATTTATGTAATGTCCTAGTCATATCCACTTCTTGGCCAGTAACATGAAAGATGATTGTGATATAAACAGACGACATAGAATGGTGTATGCGCAGGTAATGTGATACCCCGTAAATTTAGTATAATGAAGAAATAAAAATGTTGCACTTCCGTCGGGTGCAATTCATCTGTTATGGAAACACAACAGATGAACAGGACATCTGTAAATAAGTTGTATATGATAACATTTTTCACATGATATGTCATTAGTGTAAATAAACAAAGTAAAGGTAAGTTCTTATACAGCGCAGTATCTAGCACACAGGACTGCTCAAAGCGTTTTACACTTTACTTCCCTGACAGACCAATTCAATCAAACACCGTCTCAACTTCTCTGGGAAGCATCCAGCCATGCTGCAAATTAATGCACAAAAACAGCTCATACAAATATCCACCACTGTATGTAGCAAAATACTCTTAAATGGTAAATGCTAGCAATGTGTTCTTTAGTAACCATCAGAACAAGTGCCAGATTTGGATGGCGAGCTTTGACTGCCTCTTGCTTATCTATATACAGGAGCCACTAAGTCTAAGGAGTTTATCTCATGGATGCCAAACTTTAAGAGGTTAATTTATGATCACTAGGAGGAAAAAGAAACATCTTTATTCTTTGTAGATTCCCAATTGGTTCATTTCAGTCATTAGAAAGTGAAACTTTATTGTTAATAATTTTATGTGTATTTTCTGGAATTGATCTGAGGAATTCAGTTCAGTTGGGGGTCGCTTTCTTGTCTTACTTTAATATATTTGTGGGTTACATCATCCAGAGGACGGATATATTTACAAAGTTTTTATAATTTAATATTTTAAAAGTTAATATTTAATATACAGGATAATATATTAAATAAAATGTTTGAAATTAGTAAATTGAGTATATTGAATATTTATTATATAAATATTGATGTATGATGTCTTGATCTTCTGGGTACCTGCTAATACAGTGTAACAGATGTCAACATTTATGCAGTCACGTTATCGGCTAATGGTCACGCATTTTATGTACAAAATGTCAATGCTGAGATCTTTTCCGTGATATTTTTTACAACAATTATCTGTGCCGTAACATGGCTATGGAGTGAAATGCTTCACAAATTATTATCTGCGCTCATAACCGGCCGTAATATAAGAGCAATGACGGCGCTTATATGACAGTTTAAGGTTTTAATGTCTTGTTAAGTTTCATGGCAACATACTACAGAGAAGCAATGAACGACACTTCGCTTCGAACACCCAATCCCATCATCGACCCTGAATCATTCTCCATTCGGAGTCTGGCCCACGTCCCACGCAAACTAAAGAAACTGTTTGCTTTATGAATATCTGATCTCCAGCATCTTTACTGTGGCGAGGTTCTATTTTTACTGCGATTCCTATTTGGCTGTTCACATCCATTTAGCCACAGCTGTGACGCATTATCAGTTGACTGTCATCTCATCAGTTGTTTTTGTCTCCTTGCACCTGATGACTGTCACTGATAACTTCCTTCAGTGTCAACAAGTGTGACATTTATTATTTTATACTCGGGTCCCCAGTTTTGCGGATTGCAATATTAGGGAAAATCGTTTTTAATTATAAGAAAAAAAACGTGGACTGTGAGGCTCTTCCAAGATGTATTCATATCGTAAATCTCTGCCTCGTATTTAATCAGATTTGTGCAGACAAATTGCTTGAAAAGTAGTTTTGAGTGAGATACTTTAAATGTATTTAAGGGCAAAGTTCTGTTGTCATGAAGAGATGACAATGCAAATAGTATACTTATGTATGATAATAATATATACAATACATTTTAATTGTTGGACAGTTTAACTCGTGACAATTCGATATTGATGTATGATGTGGATTTAAAACTATAGTTTGGCTTCAACGAGCAATAAATGATCATATCGACATGTAACCTTGGTGAGACAGGTGTGTCCTCTATTAACTGTAGTGGCACTAATTCAGAAAGATTCACAACTGGGTTCATACGTCAACATGCCCAACACCAGCAGTGTCCTTTATTTGAAATTATGCAGTAGCACAGGAAATGGCACTTGGTGATTACAAATTAACAGCAATTACTGCTGATATCCAGCGGATTCTCGCATGTGTAATTGACCTGTCACAACCATATTATCAGCGTTGGGCAGATCGCATGCAGGCTCTGACGCAGCGTCGCAGTGATCGCGTGTGAGCCGTTTTGTAGAGACACGATATGAAGATCACTCGTAGTAAACAAACTATGTCTTATCAGTGTACACTGGGTGCTCTCCAGCAGGGCACAGTGGCACAGTAGGTGGAACAACAGGCTGTCAGTTAAGAGATTGCATGTTAGAGTGACTGCTCTTGGTTGATAGATTGAAACTCAGGCAATATTGTTTTCTGGCTGAGTCAAAGATCTATATGTTGTCTTCAAGACAGACAGCATACTGACCAACAGCTGACTGACCAATGGTTGACTGACCAACATCTGACTGGCCAACAGCTGACTAGCCAACAGCTGACTGGCCAAGAGCTGACTGACTAACAGCTGACTGACCAACAGCTGACTGGCCAACAGCTGATTGGCCAACGGTTGACTGATGAATGGCTGACTGACCAACAGCTGACTGACCAATGGCTGACTGACCAACGGTTGACTGACCAATGGCTGACTGGCCAATAGCTGACTGACCAAAAGCTGACTGACCAAAAGCTGACTGACCAACGGCTGACTGACCAACGGCTGACTGACCAACAGCTGACTAGCCAACAGCTGACTGGCCAAGAGCTGACTGACTAACAGCTGACTGACCAACAGCTGACTGGCCAACAGCTGATTGGCCAACGGTTGACTGATGAATGGCTGACTGACCAACAGCTGACTGACCAATGGCTGACTGACCAACGGTTGACTGACCAAAAGCTGACTGACCAAAAGCTGACTGACCAACGGCTGACTGACCAACGGCTGACTGACCAACGGCTGACTGACCAACGGCTGACTGACCAACGTCTGACTGACCAATGGCTGACTGACCAATGTCTGACTGACCAACGGCTGACCAAGAAGGGTAGTTACAACTGATAGGACTGGTTACATTTGGCAGGTCCCTGTAGATTAATTAATACATTAGTATGGTATTCCCAGGTCATGAGGGGCCCACATAGATTACTACCATTAATACTAATAATAATAAACTTAATATATACACTGGTACCCAGAGTGTGACTGCTCAATAGCGTGTACATACTACATGCTCATCTATAAAACAATACAAGTTATGTATACACAAATAAAATAAAATGTCATGATATAGTTGTGACTGTGAAATCCTGTATAAAAATATAAATTAATTAAATGAGACAAATATAGCAAAAAAGCATGTAAAGCAAATACCAAGTTAATACAATAAAATGTGAAATGTAAACACATTAATTACTATAATAACATTGTTACAATTGGTAGTGAAATATACAGTGGATCAGTAGTAATTCAATTATGGTTCAATTGACACTCTTTGTCATTGTAAAAACCACCATAAACTGGCCAATAATGACAGTGATTGACTTGAATGGCATCAGCGCAAGCCATTCATGTAACTCTGGAAAGACCACTTCATTAATCCAAGATTGGCAAAAACAATTCTGGCTAAGAACCTGCTCTGCTGCGTGAATAAATAGCTGGCTATATTAGTAGCAGTGGCTATTTGTGAATAAATCGCTGTCTTATAGTAGTAATTGCCACATGGCTGAATACTTTCCATATACGTAGCTGTGGTGTTTGATTAAAACAGTGTGCCACACGATGAAACGAAATGACTATGAGCAGTTGTTGTGAGTGGATACCGATATACTGCTGTATGTAAGAGTTTACACTTTTGTAGTTTTACGATCCCGGAATGGATGACATAATGTATATGAAAAAAAAGAACGAGGTGGGATAAATCCTAATGAATAATCACATCGGCTGATGCCGTCACATGACCCGTGACACAGTGCGGTTGCTGCCAAGTGGAGTATGGATTGGGATCCACATGCTCCGTGGCAACCATGATTAAACAGTCTGTGTGGAATATAGTTGCCTTGACAGGGATTAACTTATGTATCCAGCTGCCTGTGCGTAATAAATAAAGCTATAGCTCCAGTGGATGGAGCAGGATGCAGGCAGCTTCAGTCTTAGAAGAAAATTGTAATGGAAACAACAAGTGACAGTGCGCACGTTTGGCTTCTTCTTCCACTTCATCTTCTTCCGTTTCATCTTCTTCCGTTATATCTTCTCATTCCATTTCATCTTCTTCTTCCATTTCATCTTCTTCTTCCATTTAATCTTTTTCTTCCATTTTATCTTCTCATTCCATTTCATCTTCTTCCCTTTCATCTTCTTCTTCCAAATGTTCATCTTCTTTTTCCGTTTTATCTTCTTCCATTTCATCTTCTTCTTCTGTTTCGTCTTCTTCCGTTTCATCTTCTTCTTCCATTTCATCTTCTTCTTCCGTTTCATCTTCTCCTTCCATTTTGTCTTCTCCGTCCATTTCATCTTCTTCCATTTCATCTTCTTCTTCCATTTCATCTTCTTCTTCCATTTTATCTTCTTCTTCTTCTTCCATTTTATCTTCTTCTTCCATTTTATCTTCTTCCGGTTTATCTTCTTCTTCTTCCATTTGTCTTCTTCCATTTTACCTTCTTCTTCTCCTTCTGTTGCTGTTATCCCTCATGGGATGATGGTGTTGTCACCATCGCTTTATGTAGAGACACATCCAACCGTCATTTAGATCAGTAAAACCCATTTTGGACAGTTACAAATATCATCGGATGGGTAAGAAATATAGAGCGAACATTCTCGACCAGCTTGTGTGTGTGACTTGACAGTCACGTGTTATCCTACATGACGGCTTGGTTGTCACCACTTGTTTTGGTCTTGCTCATGGCACACTGCTTCTTATCTATCCACACAACATTTTCCCCATCATTTGCTAATTTCCTGTCTAAAAATCTGTTTATTATAAACTCCATTTATGTATATGTATGGTCTCGCAAATAAACCTTGACAGTTGTTCTACCAATTTAACTCGGTGATGAATATTCACGATTCTATTTTAATTAATGTAACAATACTTGATTATTAAAATGTTTATTATCTATTCATGTATTTTGTATAAACAAATAACAAATGTGTAAACATAGACTGTATTATTTAGTAAACATATTTTACTATAATGGTTGTGCTATATTTTAAGCTAAACCCGTACCAATTAAGAATGGTTTAATTTTGTTATTAAAAAATATGATATATATTCATACTTGGAAAAAGGACACATACACACACAAATGAATGAAATGCATGCATGCACACACATGCATGCACGTAAAGGAGTGAAAATGATATGTAAAATGTGGTTTTTAAATGGTTATCAGAAATAGCACAGGTCATTGAACCAGTCTCAGTGCACATCACCAACACATTCCTTTAACACGATATACAGCAAAGGTCAACGCCATCCCATAACCCCAGGAGTTGTGGGACTATAGATCATACAAATGGCTCTCATGAATTCTCTAGATGCTGTATGACTGAAGGAACACCAAGTAGGAACCTCACAGTGTCTTCACAACAAACACAGATGGGTAACTTCTGCTTAGACCATAGCTGATAGTCAGTGTGATCATAACTGTACAAATCCATGTGTCCGTCCGTCCGTCCGTCCGTCCGTCCGTCCGTCCGTCCGTCCGTCCGTCCGTCCGTCCGTCCGTCCGTCCGTCCGTCCGTCCGTCCGTCCGTCCGTCCGTCCGTCCGTCCGTCCGTCCGTCCGTCCGTCCGTCCGTCCGTCCGTCCGTCCGTCGTTTTTGCGGTTGTTCACTTATCACAAACTTTCAACCTGACAGAGTAATACACCTGGACACAAGGATTAAACACCTGCTCCAGTGTCCCCTGGTAATGCCTCTTGATTAACCACCCACATTTATGTGATTACTCGTGCACCAGGTAGCATCACCCTGAAAGACTCTCGCACCTAAGCTTAGGCTGACTGGCTCTATCCCTCAGGTAATACTGCAGATCCCAGCAAATAATTCTACTTTCACTGCAAATTGCGTCGTCGGAGATGGTGCGCCCATTAACACCTGATTGGAATTACTAATAATGAGAAGATGTAAGTAATTTCTCGTCACCAGCGCAGCCAGTTGACGCCATTTGAAGTGGTCATTACAGACTGACACTGTTAATATGGCCACAGCCTGGCCTGCGCAAAGGAAGGCCGGAAAGTGTGGTGCTCATGTAAGAAATAGATCCTCGTCACTGAGTGGTCAGGTTTCTCCATAAACAGCTCTTGTTGTTTCAGTTGCGGTCTGTCCCCATCAACATGTTTTTGTGTTGGAAATATTAAAATTATGTATGATCTGTCCCCTTTGGTTGACTTTAACACTTGATTTGTGGTTGGCCCCACAAACCACCGCCGTCATTGCTAAGTATTTATATTTTCAATTGTGGTCATTTTCTAATATGTTGCAATCGGTCGCATTAAAAGAAATTCAATTGTAGTCTGACCCCCAAAACGTTCTCATTAATATTTCAGTTGTGATCATTTCCAAGGAAGTGGAACCATAAAATAATATTTCAGCCTCCACAAAATACTTTGTTACTACAGTGTATTCCAATTGTGGTTTATCCATGCTGACGTATTTCTGTCTTTGCATGTCCCTATAAATTGCATACCTAGAAACTGCAGCTATAATTAGTCATCCATCATTGTTTTTGTTTAATACAGTATTTCAGTTGTGATCATTTCCAAGGAAATGGAACCATAAAGTAATATTTCAACTTCCACAAAATACTTTGTTACTATTTCAGTTGTGGTTTATTCCTGCTGAGGTATTTCTGTCTTTGCATGTCCCTAGAAATTACATGCCTGGAAACTGCAGCTATAATTAGTCATCCACCCCGTTGGTTTTGTTTTGTAATGTTTCTGTTGTTATTTCCTCGAATAGCCATGGTACTATATCAGAATGTTTTGGCGTGCATGAATATGTAAGCTGTGATAAGTTTCTGGGAACAGCCTAATAGATACGCATGTTTTGATTAGAAGCTCCGTCAGCAGTACCTCTGGTATGTTGTCAGTTTATAAAAATCTCTCTTGTTAACTTAATATATATCGCCATCTATTATCTGACACACTGCACTGCTGGTATTTTACATGAGGTGATTTGCCAGGAACCTGTATTCAAGTTGTGATTTGTCCTTAAAAAGTGGCCTACATAATGTTTAATTAACCTTTAAGTTATTTTTAAATTGTGACTTTATTTCCACAACTGCATTTATGGGTTATGTAACCCATTCCTAGAAGGGGTTCTTGTTAGTAACATGTGAATTGTAATTTCTCACCGCAAACTGCCTTTGCATTAAATTTCAGTTGTCATCATTTCCTAAAAAGGATCCTTAACTCTGAGATATTTGTTGTGGTCTGTCATCATTAAATACCTCCTTAATTTTTCAGTTGTGATAAATTTTATTTATTTCATTGGTTCCACCATGTCTTTGTTTAAGTGTTTCAGTTGTATACCAGTTTGTAGAAAGCTCGTTATTTATAAATAAATTGTGACTTGTCCTCACAACTAGTCGTCATCACACCAGGAACCTCAGTTGTGGTCAGTTCCAGGAATTAAAAAAAAAAAAAATTAAATGTCAGTTCCAGGAAAAAACATCGCAGTATATTCTGAAATAAAATGTAAACATTACACTATAACTAACCAGGCCTGCTCTTGCCTTTGAAATAATTGTTTCATACCACAATAACTTACCTGGTCAGACCGACGTGTTCTCTACAAACTTCAGTGTCCGTGGATGTGGTTATTCCCGCGATGACACAGCAACAGGTAGCAATGATTCAGGTCCAACGATTTAAACACAGACTGACTCCGACTCTGACACAGACTGTCGTGTAATACGAGCAGTTTTTTGCTCGTCGTTACAGTCTTGCAGTGCGTTGTACTTGTGGTCAGTGAGACGTGCTGGACTAAGACCTGTGTGTGGTCGACAGTCCCAGCATCACTGTGGCTGTGGCTGGACCAATCTACTCCTGCCGCACGGTGCTGCTGAGGCACACTGCTCAGTGGCGCCACCTCGGGGGCAGCGGTGGAACCTCTGCAAGTGTACTTAGGGTACAGTGGATGCCGTAGCCGTTTGCCCTGAGCAGTATGGAGGCTTCTGTGCAGGATAATGTTTTTGCGAGTGCGGGGAATGTTTTTTGTTAAGGCACGGCATTTTGTTTAAGCTGGCTTTATATTTAACATCCTTTTCCACCAAAACATGTGTGATGGGTAAAAACGAATAAAGGCCCGGGTTTTAAAATATATGAGATGTGTACTGGTGTTGGAGTCAACAAATAAAGCATGTTAAGGGCCCTTTCAAAGCATAATAGATAATTATTTATTTTGATATTGATGAAAAATTCTTTTTTATCCATCCAGTTCCTGTCCATTTAATTTTCTGGCTCATCCAAAATGGATTTTCCACAGAAAACAGGGGTGTGAGGATTAATAATTTTGCCCGTCATGGGTTTTTTCCTGATATACGAGATGTGTATTATTGTCCTGCAGTCAACAGTAAACGCATGTGTTATGTCCATTTGCAAAGCATAATAGATAACATTATTTATTTTTATTTCTGAAAAACTTCTTTTTTATCCAACCACTTCCTGTCCAGTGAATTTTCTTCCCATCCAAAATGGATTTTACACAGATAAAGCAGTGGCTGTGAGGATTATATAATGTTTGTTGTCATGGTTCTTCTTCCAGTGAAACACTCATGATGCTGCGCATAGCTAAAGCAATTTCACTGACATTTTCTCTCATGAAAATGGAGTTAGTGCTACAAACAGTGATTTCTCACAGACATAATTGTCTCAAGAGGAGCTACTGGCCCTAGTTTATAAAAGTTATGATTGTGGTTTTTTTGGTACAATAATTACCATAAATACCAGGTACACATGTTTATATGTATTGTTGGTCTATTGTATATGTTAATATTAGTAAGTGAACATGAAATAATATGTAGGTATGCTTGTATAAATATACTAAAGAAATATACTTACAACATATCTTGGGGTCAATAAATATTATGGTTATCACTGTCATCCAAAACCTGAGCTGGCATACCCTTGTGAGATTGTGTGAACATGCTGATGAATTTGTCAGGACAACTCACTTGGTCATAATTTTCCAGAGACTTGCATTTCGTCGTGTCAAGTATTTCAATCTCTAGCGATGTAGACCTATAAAAAAATCACTACGAGCATTCGTCCCCAAAAATCTACCCGCTGCCCAAATTTCGGGGTCTGGTCCACGTTGTGTAATGCATGAGACTATTCTTGCACAGATATCCACCTGTGTATATAGCCAGGTATCCATTTATATAGCTGAGTGAACTGGAGCAATGCAGAGTGAAAAAACTAGCCCAAGGTTTGACACAGCAGCATAGGGCTTTATGCAGGATAAAATTATTGCCAGTCACACATGTTTTGGTGGACACATGGATGTTAACTGTTAAGCCAGTTTACAAACTTTTAAATGTGTCTGATGACTGAAATGGACTACAAACACACATGTGACACCATTTACACTCACTTTCAAGGCATAACTAACAATATCTATGGTTTTGGAAGAGCTTTTTTTGCTCCTTCATTTTTTTACCCGTCCACCCATATTTCTACCCGTCCATATTCGTTTTTACCCGTCCAAATGATGGGTGGACGGGTCTCTACATAACACTTTACTGCAGCACAGGATTCAAACCCGGGTTCTCTTAGTTCTGAGAGTCTAAGCTCTAACTGGGCTACAAACTAATTGGGTGTGACCTTTGTAGCCTGTCACCTCTGTGTGCATTACTGAGTAATGAACTAAGTGGACATGGTGGCACTGGTCAGTGGCCAGTCAGATGTCAATACCTGGGCAGGACAAACACAGTTACCTGCATTGGGACAAGTCTGGTGACATTGATACTAGGCTGATTACTTTAATCACTCCGGCTGTGGAGATGAAATACCTCCCTATCCATGTCCAATTAATGATCAGAGGGAAACAGGCCTTTTACAAGATTACTTATGTTTCTTACTACATAGGTGATTCTGGTGTCATCCTTTCTCTGTGTTCGATGCATTACAGTTAGGTTCACGTATATCGTTACAGTTGGTTTTGGCTGAATGCATTCGTAACATGCAGTTTACACCGACAGGTTTGTAAATCATTCTACAGTGGATACTTTATATATATATATATATATATATATATATATATACATATATATATATATATATATATATATATATATATAATTATTATTATATATATATATATATATATTATAAATTATGGATTTGTTTTGAAATAAAATGTTTATTTCAGACAAAGTCCATAATTGTATACATAAAATACAATAAAAAAGTACAATATATAAAATACAATTAAAGCAATTATGGGGTACAAGTAAAAGAATAAATAAGTGGGTAATATAAATAAATAAATAGGTCATAACAAACTGAATAAGTGATTAAACTAATTATGAAGAATAGGGTAAGTAAAAATAAAATATAAATATCATGTGTACAATTGTGATCTCCAGTATGGGAACATAAAACTTGTAAAATATATATCTGTGTGGAGGTAATTGACAAAGAGAAGGTTTTCTGACTGATGAAGACGACATAAAAAACTACATGTAGATGAGCGAATGCGTTCATTGAAAAATGTAATATCATTAGTGGCAAACATAAAACTTGCACTACATCTTGATAGTAAATTAAGTAAAATTCATAGCCTGAACCAAGTATTTCATCATCATCATCATCATCATCACCACCATCACCATCATCATCATCATCATCATCATAGTGTAACCGTAGTGTCCTCTAATGTTGAGTGACGGCCTCAGCATGTTTTTTCCAGCTCTGCCTGTCTTGCACTACCCTCTGACAGGTGGTGACCTTCCGGTACTCATTTAGTTCATCTCTCCATCATCTCACTTGTCTAATCTCTAGATCGTATCTGAGTGAGGGGATGGAAGGAGAAAGGTTGATATGACTAATTTAGTAAATGAAAATGTAAACACTGGGCTGAATGAGAACAATGAAGACATTGACTGAGAGGACCTTTGACTTGTTTGAAGATTTCTGTTGTTGGAAAGCTCCATACATTTTACAGAGGATTATTGTTATTATTATTATTGTTAAGTTTAATGATGATGTTCTTCCAAATGGGTCGACTATCGTAACGAAGTCGATCTTGACGTGTGTAGATGTCGGGACCGTTAAGGATTGATGTAAATATTTGTCATTCTGGCCATGAACTGTTGTATGCGATGACACTGCTTCAGTTTACTCCTCTGTATGAATGAACAAATAGTGATAGACAGACATTTGCATAGGGTCTTTGTGCATTAATTGCAGCATGGCTGAATGCTTTCCTGAGAAGTTGAGATGGTTAGTTTGAATAGTCCTGCCAGGGTGGAAGGACACAACAGTTCGTGGCATTCATAGAATAGGTGGGTATTTATACATGGCTGAAGACATGAATGATCTCTCACTCAGCATTACTTGGATCAATAGGTTTCTTTTACGCATGTTTGGTTTCATATTGTTGGACGTGACAGCTGACCAGAGCATATTTTGTCCAGGCCCCTTGTGCACTTTCTGACAGCTTGGTGGTGTCAGTGCAGGCCCTATGTGCACTTTTTGACAGCTTGGTGGTGTCAGCACAGGCCCTGTGTGCACTTTCTGACAGCTTGGTGGTGTCAGCACAGATCCTGTGTGCACTTTCTGACAGCTTGGTGGTGTCAGCGCAGGCCCTGTGTGCACTTTTTGACAGCTTGGTGGTGTCAGCACAGTCCCTATATTCACTTTATAACAGATTGGTGGTGTCAGCGCAGGCCCTATGTGCACTTTTTGACAGCTTGGTGGTGTCAGCACAGTCCCTATATTCACTTTATAACAGATTGGTGGTGTCAGTGCACGCCCTATGTGCACTTTCTGACAGCTTGGTGGTGTCAGCACAGATCCTGTGTGCACTTTCTGACAGCTTGGTGGTGTCAGCGCAGGCCCTGTGTGCACTTTTTGACAGCTTGGTGGTGTCAGCACAGTCCCTATATTCACTTTATGACAGATTGGTGGTGTCAGTGCAGGCCCTATGTGCACTTTTTGACAGCTTGGTGGTGTCAGCACAGTCCCTATATTCACTTTATAACAGATTGGTGGTGTCAGTGCACACCCTATGTGCACTTTTTGACAGCTTGGTGGTGTCAGCACAGTCCCTATATTCACTTTATAACAGATTGGTGGTGTCAGTGCACGCCCTATGTGCACTTTTTGACAGCTTGGTGGTGTCAGCACAGTCCCTATATTCACTTTATAACAGATTGGTGGTGTCAGTGCACGCCCTATGTGCACTTTTTGACAGCTTGGTGGTGTCAGCACAGTCCCTATATTCACTTTATGATAGATTGGTGGTGTCAGTGCAGGCCCTATGTGCACTTTTTGACAGCTTGGTGGTGTCAGCACAGTCCCTATATTCACTTTATAACAGATTGGTGGTGTCAGTGCACGCCCTATGTGCACTTTTTGACAGCTTGGTGGTGTCAGCACAGTCCCTATATTCACTTTATAACAGATTGGTGGTGTCAGTGCACGCCCTATGTGCACTTTTTGACAGCTTGGTGGTGTCAGCACAGTCCCTATATTCACTTTATAACAGATTGGTGGTGTCAGTGCACGCCCTATGTGCACTTTCAGCTTGGTGGTGTCAGCACAGTCCCTATATTCACTTTTTTATGGGCCTATGTGCACTTTTTGACAGCTTGGTGGTGTCAGCACAGTCCCTATATTCACTTTATAACAGATTGGTGGTGTCAGTGCACGCCCTATGTGCACTTTTTGACAGCTTGGTGGTGTCAGCACAGTCCCTATATTCACTTTATAACAGATTGGTGGTGTCAGCGCAGGCCCTATGTGCACTTTTTGACAGCTTGGTGGTGTCAGCACAGTCCCTATATTCACTTTATAACAGATTGGTGGTGTCAGTGCACGCCCTATGTGCACTTTCTGACAGCTTGGTGGTGTCAGCACAGATCCTGTGTGCACTTTCTGACAGCTTGGTGGTGTCAGCGCAGGCCCTGTGTGCACTTTTTGACAGCTTGGTGGTGTCAGCACAGTCCCTATATTCACTTTATGACAGATTGGTGGTGTCAGTGCAGGCCCTATGTGCACTTTTTGACAGCTTGGTGGTGTCAGCACAGTCCCTATATTCACTTTATAACAGATTGGTGGTGTCAGTGCACGCCCTATGTGCACTTTTTGACAGCTTGGTGGTGTCAGCACAGTCCCTATATTCACTTTATAACAGATTGGTGGTGTCAGTGCAGGCCCTATGTGCACTTTTTGACAGCTTGGTGGTGTCAGCACAGGCTCTGTGCATTTTTTGACAGCTCTGTTGTGTCAGCGCAGGTCCTGTGTATACTTAAAGTGCACATCATTGGACATGTGGTCCTTCTCCAGTGCAGGGGGGTTTGCAACTGCTCCCCAATATTGGATTTGTTTTTATCCAGGAAACTTATCTGAAAAAATGTTGTTTTGTTGTAGAAACCCAGGTAACTGTTGTAAACCTGTCATGCCGGTAATTATTCTGTGTCTACATCTGCAAGGTTGTCAGAACCCTTCATAACATGGGCCTAAACTATGGATCTCAACAAACCTACATGTCTAAACAACTGCATTCACTGATGTTAGGTCAGGTTGGGAGTGGGGAGCCGTGGTCGTGTGGTAGAGCGTCGGACTGTCAATCGAGGGGACTGTGGTTCAATCCCACCTACCGCCATTTCGAAACTTAGGCAATTTCATTCACCCCACATTTGCCTGTGTCTTTCGGAAGAGACACTAAAAAGCGGTGGTCCCTTCTATCTGGAATTCTATCACAATTCTCCATTGCCAAATTACTTGCCTTGACAGTGTCCCTCATACTGGCTACTCGGCATGGTATTGAAAGTTTTAAGATATTCATGGTCGCTGTTAAGGATCAAAGTTGACCTTAAAGTGCAAAATCAAGTTTAAGAGGCCTTAGCTATATTAGTGAAATGATCCCATGAACCTATTTGTGACCTGTCCAGAAATCAGTTTCAACCAAGTCTTCGGCATATTTTGTGATCACGATACACTGAACACAATGCACATATGTGCGTCTTCCGGAATTATCACATGGCAATCTGTGACTGCTGGCTGGTCAATTTGAACCGAAATGGCCATTAAATGAGCTAAGATTCATGTGCATCGTCAATCGTTTGACAGGGTTATGGTCGTGGAATTAACGGTTGTCAGAATGCGAGTATGTTTATTTGCAGAATAGTCTGGCTGTGGAAAATGGTCTGTATACATGCAGCAAAAGTACAGTTTATTGCCAAATGTTTTCTGTATGATGATAGTAAGTTTAAATATTGCTTCCCACTATATGGGTAATCTTTGTATTAATCGTTTCGGTGCTACATAGCCAATGGTGCAGGTTACCAGATTTGCCAAGTAATGCCACGCAGCCGATTTTCAACATCTACTGGCTAATGATCATGATTTAATCTCCGTTGGTAGATGCAAACCAGTGTAGGCTATTTTTAAATACATTATTTAATTTCTGTTTTCCCTTAAGTAATTTTGCTTTCAGATAAAGGATCAGTCACAGCCAACATCAGACAAAGATAATATGAAGCCTCATGGGATTATTGGTTCACTGGAGGCTTGTTTGTTAAAAGATGATGGATTGCAAAATTACATCAAATATGTCAGCAGTGTATTTAGGCCCTATCAATGTAGTGTTTTTGTTTTTAAAAATACCATTAAAAATACAAGCCCTGTCTATTTCTCAGTGGGGCACAGATGCGTACTTACCTGTGTAGTTCTGGACAATCAGTTGTACTCATTTCAACTGGACCTATTTGAAATTCAGTAAAAAAAAGACATTCAACACCGGACCAATTATCCAGATTGTTTTGTCAAGTGTCAGAACAACACAAGTCTATAGAAAGAACAGACCTGAAGAAGTAAGAAGGAGAGAGTTGTCATTCACTCGTAACTCACTCAACACGATGCTTATTCCAGGTTTGGTATATGGTCAACAATTTCAAAAAATGATATCTTGTGAATTGTAACGGCAATGGAAATAAATGTTTATTGAATTTGTTGTGAAAATATGTGAAATAGTGTTACTAAACGTCAAAGCCATTTTTCTCATAATTGTATTTGGTGAAATGAATTGGGACACATATATTTATAAACAATAACTCTACAATAATAGAGCTTATTGACGAGGCATGTGAATATTGTAATATTGGAAAGTATAAATGTTTTTCATGTGCAATCATAAATACCAGGTACCTCAAAATGCCATTTTCCGGTTTATTGCTGATTTTAGAGGAGTTGGTCACAAACATTCTATGGCGCATTTGCATCTGTTGTGTTAATGACACATGCACACACACACGCACGGACGCAAGCACGCGCACGCACACACGACACACTACACACAACACACACACACACACACACACAGACAACACACAGACACACACACAACACACACACACACACACACCACACACACAAAAACACACAACACACACACACACACACACACACACACACACACACACACACACACACACACACACACACACACACACACACACACACACACACACACACACACACACACACACACACACACACACACACACACACACACACACTGACACAGCTAATGAGGCTGTGGGATCAGACAACATAGGTGACAATCAGTGACTAATGAGGAAGTGTTGATTTGTAAATGACCAGACACCATTGGCAAGATGACAGTGAGATCAGATCTAAGTGGCTAATGACAACTTGGGTGAGGTCATTAAGCATGCTGCACCTGTAAATAATGCACAAAACAACAGGTGACAATTCCTGGAATTATTTCTCTGATCTGGTTGACACTCAAGTCACGCACCACCGGCCCACTGAACGCTGTAGGACATTTTTGTTAATAGACACCAAAACAATATCGGCTATACAGAAAAAGAGGCAGGGTGCATTGTAAATTATATAAATATATATCACAGTACACGTAATGCAATTTCTTGCCTGAAAAATGCACACATAATGCCATAATCCTGGGGATTCAATGGGTGTAAACAAAGTATTACTAATCATCTAATGATGCAAGAGTTCTGCTTAAATTGTGAGGATAGAGAACATCAATACAGGTACACAACAGGCGGTCTTAAGGGGGTGCAGTTTTTGGATGGGTTTAAGATGGAGGTTTTGGGGCACCTAAGTAAAAATGCACACAAAAAATTCAACCATGTCACAGCTTGTAACTTTCCACTTTGTCCTTAACTTAGAAATACAGCACAATTCATGACAATAAGAATTAACAAAGCTAACAAATTATAATTACTTCATAAATTACCATTTTCAATGTACTATACAAAAATCCCGAGCACCAAATATCAGTTGGTATCTAGCATCTAAATACTGGATGGCAGGCACAGAAAAACCACAGTTCTTGGTGAGGAGTGTCTGCTTGTTGCCATCAAGATGTCGGTTGTGAATTATGAGATGTGCATCAACTTTGTGCCGGAGGTTATTCAACTCTGCTACACTCTGCTGTTCATCTGCCATGTTTCACATACCCCTGGGGGGTAGTCACTGTGATAAGCCAACAATCTGTAAACAATGAAGTTGGGGGAAGCAGTGGTCACAGGATAGAGTGTCGGACTGTCAATCAAGGGGACGGTGGTTCAATCCCAACTTCTGTCATTTCAAAACTTAGGCAATTTCGTTCACCCCACATTTGTCTGTGTCTTTCAGAAGAGACACTAAAAGGCAGTGGTCCCTTCTATCTGGGGTCTATGCCAGGGGAAGTAGAAGATCCCACACAGGGTAACCTGTAGTGGACTCACTAATTCTAGAGAAGGACAACTCCTGTGTTAGCCCAAGTTTGGGCTGTTTGGAGGAAACCACCTGAGACCTGAAAATCGCTGTAAGGGTTTGTAGAGGTAGCAACATATGGGTGGCCATCTTTTATGAAGCGTACTGTAATTAATCCTACAGTTCCAAGTAAAGAATAACTTGCAAAGAACAGAGGACTGTTTCACTAAGGTAAAAGCTCCTAAAGAAAATACATAATTAAACCAATTCTGTTGTAAAATTTAATGAATTTTTTAAGACGAATAAGTCCATTGCTACATTACAGAGGGCACTATTTCCATGACACACCAGCGACAATATCCCGCTGGCGCGTCATGGCGTTGACAGTTTCAGGTATTCAAAATCACTGTTAAGGATAAAAATTGATTTTTAAAGTGAAAAGTCGGGTTTATGAGCTCTTAGGAAGGTGAGCGAAATGGCACCTTGTTTTTTTTATAGATAATAGGTGTGTTTACCTGTGCGTCACTGGTCGAGCGAGGCATCTGGTCGTGATGTTCTCGCACACAACCAGGCCATTAGACAGAAATAAATTTTACAAGTCTAGCACGTGAACATCATGTGTAGAAGCCATTAACATCAATCACAGCCATTATTGACAGTTAACCCAGGTTAGTTCTTTATGATAAACCAGTGTATTTGAGCCACTTATTTAATTACTACTGATCCATTCCAATAGTTTTACAATCATTTGTGCCAGTGATTGTCATTAATGTGGACCCTGTGACATGGATCTATTAGTTAATCAGTGTTTGTAAAGCCGAACGAACATTCGACAAAGACTGGCTCAGGGGTAGAGCTTCAGACTCTCGACTATTCGAATCCTGTGCTGCGGTGTTAAAACCTTGAGAAAGTGTTTTCGCTCTACATTACTCCAGTTCACTCAGCTGTATAAATGAGTACCTGGCTATAGACAGTGGTGGATATGTGTACGAACAGCCTTCGCACATTAATTGTAGCATATGGCTGGATGCTTCCCAGAGAAGCCGAGATGGTGTCTGAGTGAAGTAAAGTATAAAGCGCTTTGAATGGTCCTGAGGACTGGAAAATGCGTTTTATAAGAACTTGCCTTTACTTTACTTTACTTTATGTTTGACTGGCTGAAGCTTGCAAATAATAGAATGACGTGGAATTTGAATGGTTTGAGAATAATAGAATGATGTGTGCATGATTAGGACATTAGCATGCTTCAGTTTTTAAACTGTGATCAGTTTATAATACAACACATGTGCATGCATCCACCGTCAGCATACATGTGTGCTGCCAAGTGCATTCATGTGTCCCTATTAGCTTATAAAGCTTAATTCAGCACTCAATTTTTAGGTTTGGGTTTTAGCACATTTGGACCCCAATTTCTGGCTGTGGGAATCCTATTTTTCAGACCTGTAATTTTTTTAGACCCTAAACCCATCTTGACCAGTCATCTGTATGTCTTGAAAGATGGACAAATGGGTCTCTGGTTAAGTCTCAGATGAAACTAACTTGTCTCTTTGTTGTAGGCTGTACGTCGACTAGTTGAGTTGATCAGCACAAGAAGGAAGAACTTGGGCCCAGAAACCCAAGAGGTGAGTCAGAAAATATCAGGTTGCTCACAGAAATCTGGGGGGTGAGTTATAATGTCATTTGTGGGATCTTAGACCCAAAAACTAGAGCTTGTGTCTAAATAACAGTTAAGATATGAGGGGGAACACAGGGGACTGTCATTGTTACAGGAGTATGTAGTTAAGAATAAGACTAATATGCTGACGTGTTGGGAGTTTTATCACTGTGGCATATAAATAAGATGTTTTCTCTGATTTTATCTAAATAAAAATGAATGTGTTTGTGATCAAAATGTTTTGAAACCAAACATTGCGAAACCAAATATCACAAGGGGCGTGATTAGATGTCATGAATAATTAAAACACATTTAATGGTTATCCCAGATGGCATTGGTTATGCTGTTAAAATAGAGTTGTTTATAATCTGAATGTTACATTTATTTTTGCCGGCCAAAATGTCAAATAGTGTACAATGTTCCTGACTTTTTAAATAAAAAATGCAAATTGGCAAGCAATGTACTGGTGGTGAGTCTGCTTATTGTACATCTTAACGTTTTATGCCATTTTGACAAAACAAGACATCTTTGTGCTGAATCTCTAACATATCATCTGTCAACTTTGTGCAAACAATCTGTTAGAAGAGTTGTTTTGAGTGACGTTATGACAGAAGACCAGTAAAATCCAGATTTCATAAAAAGACACCTGCGTCAAAAACTGTCTTGTCTGCTATATGAAATACTCTGTGGCCAAAGCTTGTCACGTGAATTTGTGCAATATTACATATTAAAACAGGCCACAAGATGTCAATAATGTTCACAGTTTTTGACGTGGCTCAAATTGTAGGGTTGTGAATATATGCTATCAATGTTCCATTCTGGTTTTAAGAACACAATATTAATTAATCTAAAATTTCAGAAGTAGACTACCTGTGTTTCAAACAAACTGTTAATACGCTTAATGCTATTAAAATATCCGTTGAGTTAAACCCTGTCTATCCAGAGTGAATATCAGTAATCAATCTAATGGACACCTATGACCACTTGGTCAACCATTGGTCATTCTAGATGGTCACTCTGAGAGATGACCATCACTTGTCATACACTCCCTGGTCAATTCACATTAAGTACACACTTTGTCCAGAGTAATTTTACTGATGTGTCTCCCGTGAGTTCATGTGATGGTCAGCAGAGAGAGATGGATGGTCACTCTAGCCATGGATGACCGCAATACTGGATAGACCCATTCAATTGACCAGTTAATATTATCACGAAAACTGGAATAACTTGATTAGTCATGGGAATTTGTGGTAATTGTTGTGTTGTTTTGAAAGGAATTCATCAGTATGGTTTGGGGTTTGTTATGATACTTTGCCAACATCATACATTGTGATATTAAATTCATTTGAATACACCTAACATTTCGTGATTTTCTTCATACAAAACCACTTGAGGACAAAATGGTTAATTTTCTGCAGACACAAGTTTTATGTTTGCCACCAATTATATTAAATCTTTAATGAACGCATTCATTCATGTATACTTAGCCTTTTATGTCGTCTTCATCAGTCTGAAAACCCTTTATTTGTCAATTACTTTCATATTGATATACATTTTAAAAGCTTGATATACACAATACTACACATACTGGAGATACCTAGTATTATACACATAATATTGTATTGTATTTTGTACCCTATTTTTTCATTATTTTAATAATTTATACAATTTTATTTTGTGACCTATTTATTATTTTTTCATTACCCACTTATTTATTATTTTACTTGTACCCCATAATTGCTTTACTGTTTTAATATTGTACTTTTTATTTTTTATAAATTGTATTGCATTTTATGTATGCATGTGGACTATTTGTCTGAAATAAATATACTACTGCAAAAGACATCCACCTCGACAAGAAGGACATCTTGACAGCAACAAAAGGAGAGCGATCAGCAAAACTCTATGATATTAGCCAACTTTATACATCTTGATTGTCTAGATGGACCCCCCTAACATTTCTTCATCCTTTCTCTGTGCATATTTCTGTTGAGTCATTCTCCCTTCCTTCCTTGTCCTCAGGGGCACAGTGGATTGGGCGCTGGCCCCAATCAAGAGCACCTGGGTTTGAATGCTATCTGTGTAGTGGTGAACCTTGGGCAAGGCCAAATTTGTTTACTCTACATTGCTCCAGTTCACTCAGCTGTTACGAATGATGAACTGGCTATAGACAGTGGTGGATATTCGTGAACTAATATTCATTGTGTATTAATTGCTGCATGGCTGAATGCTTCCCAGACAGGTCAAGATGAAGTTCATTTAAGCTGGTCTGTCAATTAATAAAATGTTAAGCACTTTGAGCAGTCCCATTAAAGACTGAATACTGTGCTTATCATAAGAACTTACCGTTTTATTTCCTTAAACTTTACTCCTAACTTTTCATTCCCATACCCTTCCCCTTTTCTCCCCATTTCCTTCCTCTTTGTTCTTCCCATTGTGACTGGTCAATATTGGTCTGCTACATGCAGAGCCACCAAGTGACTAATTGTCACACTACTGACTTTGTCTTGTTCCAGACACCGGAGGTAGAGTTACTATGGAGCATGTGCAGTGGCGACGATGCGGCAACATCACTGACATGCAGCGCCGCCCTGGTGGCACTTGTCCAGCGAGGCCAGATTGACTTTGTTCAGGCCGTCACAAAGCTTGTCAACTTGGCCCCTTCTGCCAGGTGGGTAGGGCTCAGTGGGACAAAGTGATGCGTACATAAAACAAACAAGTTGAGGTTTAAAGGGATAGCATTTGTCATAATATGTGTAAAAATAAAATATTAAAGTATTCAGTGATGCATGCTAACTGAATATTTAGCCATTTACCTACCACATTTTTTATTTTGAAAGTTGAATCATTATTTAAAAGCTTTGTTATTTAAACGCTTTATAACCTTACTCATCCAGCAGTTTAAATATCTTAATCATTATTGTCTGACGTTGAAAAAACTAAACAAACTGGTCACAGTCTTAATTGGCTCTGCGGTCATCATGGAATTGTATATTATTTTGTCGAACTCGGTTATGGAACCAGGCAGCCAAGCAGTGTGCGATTTGCACAGACTGAAATGTCTACCAATTGAACCTACAACAAATATGTTTAAATAAGTCTGCCTGTATCGTCACGAAATTTGTTCTGTGCCGGCGCCAGTTTTACGAACCATCTCCACGGGAGTCTTGCGGTTCGTCGATCAGTTTCTACTCTGTGGTGTCCATGCTGTGATGAAATATGATTTTGAACCTGCTCATCTCCTCGCAACAGACTGAATTACGGCTATATTTATCGACCTGACTCACGTGGCAGTGGGACAATGTTTTTTATTTACACATGACATTATCCCGTACAACTGGTAAGTCACGCGCTGGAGTCTCACGGGCGATGTTAGATTATCTCTGCACATGAAGCTCAGAGAACATCCTCTTTGTTTTTGTTCCTGTGTGAAGGGTGATTAGGGTGTCATGATGTATGGTCTTTAAGAGTGATCACATGACAAATGGACACCACGGGAACTGGTAATAACTGTTCGCTGTGGAATAAAGGCCGTTTGTGGAATGAGATTTCAAACTCCATTTAGTTATGACGCAAACGAGTTCCAATCCGTACAAGTTATCATTGTTGTAATGTGTGCTGTTTGGTATAATTTGCAGTGCAGTCCAATTTATTTGATTTAGTTTAATCCATTTTTAGTCCTTTGTGCCGAAGCTCCAATGAACTTAGGGTGTCACTCTGTATCTGTTATGTCTCAGAAACTGTTGAAGATCTATTTTATTAGTTGGCATTTTAATTTGATTGAATCATTTTGAAGGTCCCAAAACTGATAAAAAAATTGTATAATTTGTGCGTAGGCATATCTTAGGGTAGATAGGTAGTACATCAGAAATTTTATTAGATTGAATGTTTCTGTTAAGACACCTCAGGGCCTCCCCAACATTGTCCTGTATGTGCCCGGGCAGGATGTGAAACCATAACTTGTGTATTCAGGACCTGACCTCAACTAGGTGGCCTGTCAGGAACCATGGCTAATTAACTAAACCTTGCCTTACTATACAACTTTGAAGTTGTGCCTTTTTCTTGTACACACTGAAATAGGACTGCTAATTCATTTTATATTAGTATATTGATTTATTTGTCAATTTTTTAACATTTATTTTAAAGCATACTTAGTAATTTTTTCTTATTCAATTTCAGATTTAAACCACCCACGTATGTTGTGTTTATGCTTTTTATTTTATACATTTACAACAATGTTTTCCCATGGGCAAGGCACCAGAAATATGAACTTATCACCTATTTTGGTGTACCCAGCTTATTTGTTTGTTTTTTAAACATTTGTCTGTATTTAAAGGATTTTACTAAAGGTTTCACAGCAACATTCTGACGGATTGCACTTGTGATTGATAATTTCCTTTTATTTCCCACAGTTTAGTACTTTTCTCTTTATTATTATTAGTTAGTGAAAAATGTATGCTGATTCATTATGTTTGCCTCATTTATTACATTTACAATTTGCCAGTTTGTCCTCCTTCAGTCGTATTTCACAAATATTCCAGATACAGCTGTTTAAAATGATAATGTCTTTCAACACTTAATTAGCTCTGCTCACATCAAATTGACTAGCTATTGGAGTGGGACAGGGACAGGGACAGGGACAGGGACAGGGACAGGGACAGGGACAGGGACAGGGACAGGGACAGGGACAGGGACAGGGACAGGGACAGGGAGAGAGAGGCAGGGAAAGGGCAAGATTGGGAGAGATAAATGTATATTCAAATTTGTTTATTTGCCTTTTCAACATATTTAATTTTTTTACATGACAAGTCAGTTTTGTTGAGCTCGGGGTAGAGCTTTGGACTCTCGACTAAGAGGACCCGGGTTTGAATCCTGTGCTGCGGTGTTAAAACCTCCAGGGCAATTTTGTTAACTCTACATTGGTCCAGTTCACTCAGCTGTATACATGAGTACATGGCTATATACAGTGGTGGATATGTGTACGAGCAGTTTCGCACATTAGTTGTAGCATATAGCTGGATGCTTCCCAGAGAAGCCGAGATGGTGTCTGAGTGAACAGGTCTGCCAGGGAAGTAAAGTGTAAAGCACTTTGAACTGTCCTGAGGACTGGATACTGCGCTATATAAGAACTGACCTTCTAAGCTTCTTCAGATGTTTTGTCACTTTTCTGATTACATTTACCATGGGGAATGATTACTGGGCCTAACATAAATATTCCAGATGTATCTGTCTTATTTAATGTTATTTGACACCAAATTTTGTCATCATTGGGCAGCTGTGGTGTCCCAGTTGGGTGAAGGCCTCAGCATGCTGTGTCCAGACCTGCCTGTCTTGCGCCATCGTTTGTCAAGCACTTGTCTAGTTCGCCTCTAACATCTTGCTGGTTTTCTTTGCTACAAGGTTTCCAGGTGATGATGCGCAATGTCCGTTACTTCTCTCAAATGTTATGGATGTCCTTTGCCCAGTGTTCAGACTGGTTCAGTCATGTCTATGACCTTTGTCTTTCCTCTTACCCAGAAGTGTGTGTTTTGTCCCAGTGTGTGATGTTTAACGTACTTTTTTCCATCTTTGTTTGTCAGACCCAAAAATTGTATATGACAGTAAATTCCGCTGCATAATGTTGGCATGATTATGATAACATTATTATTCATGCACATTTATATGAACACAGACAGTCATAATGTCAACAGGAAAGCAAAAAGTTACCCGCTGTACATATTTGAGCAACTTCAAAATTATATCTGCCTTGTATTCTATAAAATCAAATGCTCATTTAACATGTACACTTTTTGCTTGTTTGTTGATACATGTTTTATTATTTATTAAGATAACGATCATATTTACAGAGTATGCCTAACTTACGTCAGTAGAAACAGCCAACCAACGGCACGTTGCTAGTTATTTGGACGTCCCATAAAACTAAACCATCTATATCCCAGTGGCTTTACGATGCACTAAATCATTACAGTAATGGTCCGGATATGAGACATTTAGAACCTTTTGAGGAAAAAAACACCTCTGGTTGCTAAGCAACAGTTTGGTGCCAATGTAATTAAAGTCGTCCGAGGACTGTCAACAGTGCTAATCTGTGTTTTTTTGGACACTACTTTCTCAGTTTTAACTGGTTATATTGCCTGTCAGTCAAGTAGATGTTTTTTGTTTTCTAATGTCAAAGCTGGACGGTTTTTCTGCTGATACAAACTTGCCCTCTCCTGCAACTGGGCAAGTTGGCATTGTGCCACTGTTTATTACAAATAAAGGTGGATAATAATTATACATTCTTTTATTGAGCAACAGTATTGATTATGACGACAAGAAGACGGGTAATACTGTGACGTCAGTTGAAAGAGGGGTTTTAAGCAATTAGATATTTATAATCAGGAGTACGATTTAGAAACTGTTTTATTTTTATTTATTTATTTTGTGTTACTTTATTTCTGTATTTATATTTGTTCTGCTATTTATTGAACGGTACACAGAGATTTTCCTTCTCAAGATTATTTATTGAATTATATTGTTTGTATTTTGTCAATAGAAAGGATTGGGGCTGGCTGTCTGTGTATTCACTGCACCCCTTGTGATTATTTCAACAACTCCATCATTTTAGAGTGAGTAGCCCAGGGGGAGAGCTTCAGACTCTCGACTATGTGGACCCGGGTTCGAATCCTGTGCTGCGGTGTTAAAACCTTGGGCAATTTTTTTCACTCTACATTGCTCCAGTTCACTCAGCTGTATAAATGAGTACCTGGCTATAGACAATGGTGGATATGAATACGAGCAGCCTTCGCGCATTAATTGCAGCATGGCTGGATGCTTCCAAGAGAAGTTGGATGTGTGATTGAACAGGTCTGCCAGGGAAGTAAAGTGTAAAACGCTTTGGGCAATCCTGAGGATTGTGTACAGCGCTGTATATGAACTTACCTTTATAAGCCATAGCTACACATCAATGCATCTCAGCAATTTATTGGCTTTCCAATTTTGGGGATGAGGGGTGGATGAGTGGCATCGACCCTATCCACTTTTTATTATTCAAATTGTTTACCTTTACAAAGCTGCCAAGATTCAGTGTGGCAGCAAGCCTTCAAGAGGTACTGAAATATCGTCACTGAGAAGCTCACTCACGGAGTAGAGGCTTTGTACACTGCCCTAAGTATTGTTGCTTCATAGCAACTGTTCCTAAGTAGATAATGTAACAGTCACGGTGCTGTGTGCCTCACCAGATTCAATCAACTTGTTTAATGTCAGTAAATCACATGTGGAATTGTACAACATTAGCTCAACTGAGCTATTTTCTGATAAAAGGGTATTGTACTTGTCTCTTGTGGGCTGACATCTGTTTCTGAGGTGACGT
>JAODUO010000960.1:385000-403007 GCA_025642075.2 Ridgeia piscesae
GGCTGGCTGGCTGGCTGGCTGGCTGGCTGGCTGGCTGGCTGGCTGGTTGGTTGGTTGCCATCAAGTCAATGGTTCATGGATCAAATTTCATAATAATAACCTGCCTTCAGGTCTTTGAAGACACATGCACACTTGTGTGGCCATCAATTCTGGTTAAAAGAAACATGCAATTCTATACGCAGGTGTGTTACAGGAGAACAACATATAACAACAAGTCACTCCTCCAATTTCATTTCTTGATCAATCACTCACTGTATATTATAAAACAGTTATTTTATATCTTATCGTTTTACACGTTTGACATAGAGGGTGTGTGTATGTCTGTGTGTTTATTTAAATGTGTGTGTGTGTGTATGTGTGTGTGTGTGTGTGTGTGTGTGTGTGTGTGTGTGTGTGTGATATATATATATATATATATATATATATATATATATATATATATATATATATATATATATATATAACACACACACACTTAAATAAACACACATTTAAAAAAAATATTAATATTACAAATACCCGGTATATATATTATATATATATAAATATATTTGTAATATTATTAATTTTTGTTTTAATTTATTTTTAAACTTACTAGATTAGAAAGTAAATAATAAATGAAAATATGTAAGCAATAAACCACAAAAAGATATATATTATATAAAGAAATTACACGAGTCAATGCAGAGTGACTGTCAATGACTGTATACTAGCTTATTTCTTTGTCATCATAAAAAAGTAAAGGTAGGTTCTTATATAGCGCAGTATCCAATCCTCAGGATTGCTCAAAGCGCTTTACATATTACTTCCCTGGCACACCTGTACAATCAAACACCATCTCAACTTCTCTGGGAAGCATCCAGCCGTATGCTACAATTAATGTGCGAAGGCTGCTCGTATACATATCCACCACTGTCTATAGCCAGGTACTCATTTAGACAGCTGAGTGAACTGGAGCAATGTAGAGTGAAAAAACGTGCCCAAGGTTTTAACACCGCAGCACAGGATTTGAACCCGGGTTCTCTTAGTCGAAAATCCGACTCCCTACCCCTGAGCCATGGCGCATCATCATACACAATGTGGCTGAGTATGCCAGGCACTAAACAGTGCACTTCCAGGGTCATTTCTAGGCAGTATTTTGTCTGAATGGTTTAATTTTTATGCATAGCTAAATTTGTCCATTTTACAGGAATCTGGCTGGAATCTTGACCGCACTCACTGATCTGCTGGCCATGCAGTTAACTGCCCTGGCTGAACAAGGTCACTACAGGTGTCCCTATTCTATCAGGTATGTGTGTGCGGGCATGTGTGTGCACACGGTTACCCAGTCAATTTACAACAGTGTGTACAAATTGTCACCTCAGTGTTTGTTGATGACATTTATTTAAAAGTTTAAAAGGACAGAATCAAGCCATGAGCTCGTAAGCCCGAATTTGCGGTTTAAAATCGATTTATCTCCTAATAACATTGGTGTTTTTTGCTGAAAGCTGTCAACACCTGTGAGACACTGTGACTGGTGTGTCACAGAAATAGTGTCCTCACTGATTACTAGCAGTGGATGTTTTCATTTGGAAAAGCCGTCTTTATTTTAAAGAAAGATTTCGTTTAAAGATTAATATTCCTGATGAGTTCATTATCTTAGTGAAAGGGTTCCCCAGGGACTGTTTCACTAAGGTAACGAACTCGAGAAAAAACCATCTTTAAATGTAGTCCACTGAAAAATCCATCTTTAAATGTAATCCACCGAAAACTCCATCTTTAAATGTAATCCACTGAAAACTCCATCTTTAAATGTAATCCACTGCTGTGAAATTATATGGCCAGTGGGGTTTTCTGTGGATGTTTTCATTTTGAAATCTTTTAAAAAGATTTTACGTGTATTTTAAGGATTTTATTTAATTCTGTTTTCTTTATGTGTTTATAATCTTAGTGAAATTGCCCCCAGTGCTCCACTAAGATACTTAACTCCTAAGAAAAAATCATCCATCATTAATAATAAAACCCGTTGTTAAAAAGAATTGATGGAGGATTTATAATATGCAAAAAGCTGTAGCACTGACGGTGCTATTTGATCATGGAAATGCTGTGCTCTTTGAAATAAATATGCTTTTTATCCAGAAGCAGAAAATAGTAAACAATTCGGTCACTCAACTGATTACATAAATACACAGCAGTAATGTGACCACAGCAGACTGGACACACCTACATCTGTGTCAACTGTAACTTACTGACTTCTTGTCATGGAGGGAATTAAGTAAATTGAAACTTAATGTCGGTACAACTGATCTAATTACTATTGGTACAAAACAACAACGAAACAAGATTGTCGACTACTTTCCAGTTAAAATACTTGGTAACGATATAGCACCACCAGATACTGTTCAGAATTTAGACAGTAATTTCAGCTTTCATCAGTACATTTCACAAGTTTGCAAATCTTGTTTCTAACATATACGTGATTTCCGTCGAATCTGGCATCGTTTATCTTTATCGTCTGCTAAAACAATATCAGTTGCTCTGATTAATAGTCGACTGAACTATTGTAGCTCACTTCTAAATAACATTGCCAAAAATGACTTATATAAACTCCAACGTGTACAGAATTGCTTAGCATGAGTGGAACTTAAGACCCCCGTTTCTCACCTTCACTACCACTATTTAAGCAGTTACATTGGCTTCCAGTTGTTTACCGAATTAAATTTAAATTGGCTACGGTTACATACCCACCGGGGTACTGTACTCTTTTTACTCAACAACTCACATACTTAGTTAATCTTCTACACTTCTCTGATATCTCCAGGGCTTGTAGATCAACCGCTTCCAAACAACGTTTTGGTCCTAAAACTAAGCTGAATATTGGCAAACGTGCTTTCTCTGTGGCTGTGCCAAACAATTTGGAGCCAACTCCCTATTACGATTAAATCTTCTGAAACTATAGACATCTTTCGTAAAAACTTGAAAACATTTTTGTTTGAAATTGATTTTCTGCCATAAATTGTCAGTGGCTTTCATGCTCCAATGACAACTTTTGCTTGTCCCCGTGTATGACTAGCCAAATTATTTTGTTTGTTCTGCGTCTCAGCTTGACTTGTTAAGGATATAGGCACTATAGAAGTTTTACAATTATTAATATTATTAGCCATTATCAGCCAGGGTTTATGCAAGATAACATTTTTGCAAGTCACACCTTTTTTGGTGCACACATTGATGTTAACAAGGCCCGTACGGCTGGCCTTGAAAGTCTTGAAAAGCCTTTCAAGGCCAAATTCAATGCCTTGAAATCCTTGAATTTTACAAAGTAGTCGAAAAGACTACTTTAGAATTTAATTGTGGTCAATAAAATATTGTTTTGACTCGATTGTTGTGATGAATAACAGCCAGAAAAAGAAAAGCCTATGCATAAAAATAACTTGTGTGCACATTGGGCAATCGGCATTTCATTGTCGTCAGCGCCATTGTTTTCTAAGGCGAGTAAACATTTTAATGTTAACTTAATTTATTGTGCTTAAAAGTACATCATAATTATGTCGTTAAAACAGTCTTGAATCTCTTTTTCAAATAGCCTTGAAAAGTCTTGAATAGCCCTAAATTTCAAATGTCCAGATGTGTACGGACCCTATGTAAACTCATATACATAAAAGCCCGGTGCGATGTGTATTAGGACCTGAAATAAATTACAAACACACGTGTGACATCCAATTATACACATTTTCATGTCATCAGCACATTACTGCGTCTCTTGTCGCTGTACAGAGCAGTGGCAATTTTTCTGTTAACCTGCCGTGAACTACACAGTCACATGATCACATACATTGTTGATATGATCTCACTGTATGCACCAGTGACTCGGCTTAGTTCTGCCAATGGCAGTGCACTAACTGTACCATGCTTCGACATGGAATAATACAGTCAACCTTTGTGTCTGTTGTTGTTTTCATTTTGGCAAAAAACACCTTCACCTTTACAAAGGATTTTGTAAATTTTTTTTTATAGATTTTACTTATTATTTTATTACGTTCCTCTTGCTTATCTCTGAGTTAATGAATGGCAATGAGAATCCATCATTAGATCAACAAAATAATTTGTAAGCATGTTTGAAATAAAACGTTTAATTACATTACAATGAATTATGAGCAATGAAAACATTTCAAATGTCATGCGGCTTGGTTCTCGTTAATATTCATGAAGTAATTATGCATAAATTCATACGTGCTCTGCTCTGTCTGCAAAATGGTTTATCCTACCAAACTAAAATAAACAAAAGTTACACACATGTACAGTCATCTTGAATTAGTTAAGTCATGAAACTACAGCAAACTAAATCGATCAGATTTTAAGACGTGAAATTGCCTGACTAGGCTTAGTACACTCAGGGTACTCTGCATTTTGCATTCATGCTGTTTAAAATGTTTATAATTTTAGTCATAGATTATTATAATTTCATTTCATTTTTTATTTTGAACACGCATGCAAATTATTTGTTGAACTATATAACTCCTAGCAATGTATAATAGGAACCAAATGTTTGTTTTTAAAGAAGTAAAGTAATGCATGTTGATTTTACATTGATTGGATGGGAGCTAGTCAAACCAAAAAACTTTGAAATAATAGCGATCATGCTGATTTAGTCATCCAACAAAATAAACTTTTCAGTTTGTCTTGTAATTATATGAATAAATTTCTATTACCGTTCATTTATACTGATATAGTATGCATTCCAAAATATAACACTAGCCAAGTTATTCAGCAAGGGAAAAGGCATGCAGCCGTGTTACTACATTTGAAAATTGTGTTACATGTGACCACACAGAGAGAGAGAGAGAGAGAAGACAGACAGACAGACAGACAGACAGACAGACAGGCCGACATACAGCAGACAGACAGCAGAAAGACAGCAGACAGACAGCAGACCAATAGACAAACAGACAGACAGACAGACAGACAGACAGACAGACAGAGAGACAGACAGACAGACAGGCCGACATACAGCAGACAGACAGCAGAAAGACAGCAGACAGACAGCAGACCAATAGACAAACAGACAGACAGACAGACAGACAGACAGACAGACAGACAGACAGACAGACAGACAGACATGCAACATATTTCTGGCACGCTGAAATAATTAACGCAATTTTTAAATGGATGAATACCTTTTATCCACGAGATTGCTGGTTAACTCGACTAGTGTAACATATAACAACTGTGGTTCAGTTTCAGTTTCACTTTCATTCTGGATAGATGAACAGTGACACCCTAGATCGTCATTTGTCTGGTGTCTCTGTCTAATTCAGACGCTGGATGAAATCAAAGTTTCCAAACCATTGTGTTCCTGTTTGTTTCCTTTGCAGGAATCCGCCTCATCCGTTTGTTACCGTGGTAACGAATCGGCCGGACAGCTGGCCAATGCTGCAGCAGCAGGTCATGCGCTTACTGACATGGCCTGACCTCAGGTCAGTTGGGCAATTGGTGGTCAGTAGGTGGACAGTTGGTGGGCAATAAGTGGACAATTGGTGGACAGTAGGTGAACAATTGGTGGACAGTAGGTGGTCAGTTGTTGGTCAGTAGGTGGGCAATTGGTGGACAATTGGTGATCAGAAGGTGAGCAATTGGTGGACAGTTGGTGGACAGTAGGTGAGCAATTGGTGGACAGTAGGTGAGCAATTGGTGGGCAGTAGGTGAGCTATTGGTGGACAGTAGGTGAGCAATTGGTGGGCAGTAGGTGAGCAATTGGTGGGCAGTAGGTGAGCTATTGGTGGACAGTAGGTGAGCAATTGGTGGGCAGTAGGTGAGCTATTGGTGGACAGTAGGTGAACAATTGGTGGACAGTAGGTGAGCTATTGGTGGACAGTAGGTGAGCAATTGGTGGGCAGTAGGTGAGCTATTGGTGGACAGTAGGTGAGCAATTGGTGGGCAGTAGGTGAGCTATTGGTGGACAGTAGGTGAGCAATTGGTGGGCAGTAGGTGAGCTATTGGTGGACAGTAGGTGAGCAATTGGTGGACAGTAGGTGAGCAATTGGTGGACAGTAGGTGAGCAATTGGTGGACAGTAGGTGAGCAATTTGGTGGGCAGTAGGTGAGCTATTGGTGGACAGTAGGTGAACAATTGGTGGACAGTAGGTGGTCAGTTGTTGGTCAGTAGGTGGGCAATTGGTGGACAATTGGTGATCAGAAGGTGAGCAATTGGTGGATAGTAGGTGAGCAATTGATGGACAGTAGGTGAGCAATTGGTGGGCAGTAGGTGAGCAATTGGTGGGCAGTAGGTGAGCAATTGGTGGACAGTAGGTGAGCAATTGGTGGACAGTAGGTGAGCAATTGGTGGGCAGTAGGTGAGCAATTGGTGGACAGTAGGTGAGCAATTGGTGGACAGTAGGTGAGCAATTGGTGGGCAGTAGGTGAGCAATTGGTGGACAGTAGGTGAGCAATTGGTGGGCAGTAGGTGAGCAATTGGTGGACAGTAGGTGAGCAATTGGTGGGCAGTAGGTGAGCAATTGGTGGACAGTAGGTGAGGCAATTGGTGGACAGTAGTGAGCAATTGGTGGACAGTAGGTGAGCAATTGGTGGACGGTAGGTGAGCTATTGGTGGACAGTAGGTGAGCTATTGGTGGACAGTAGGTGAGCAATTGGTGGACAGTAGGTGAGCTATTGGTGGACAGTAGGTGAGCAATTGGTGGACAGTAGGTGAGCAATTGGTGGACAGTAGGTGAGCAATTGGTGGGCAGTAGGTGAGCAATTGGTGGGCAGTAGGTGAGCAATTGGTGGGCAGTAGGTGAGCAATTGGTGGACAGTAGGTGAGCAATTGGTGGACAGTAGGTGAGCTATTGGTGGACAGTAGGTGAGCAATTGGTGGACGGTAGGTGAGCTATTGGTGGACAGTAGGTGAGCTATTGGTGGACAGTAGGTGAGCAATTGGTGGACAGTAGGTGAGCAATTGGTGGACAGTAGGTGAGCAATTGGTGGACAGTAGGTGAGCAATTGGTGGACAGTAGGTGAGCAATTGGTGGACAGTAGGTGAGCAATTGGTGGACAGTAGGTGAGCAATTGGTGGACAGTAGGTGAGCTATTGGTGGACAGTAGGTGAGCTATTGGTGGACAGTAGGTGAGCAATTGGTGGACAGTAGGTGAGCTATTGGTGGACAGTAGGTGAACAGTTGGTGGACAGTAGGTGAGCAATTGGTGGACGGTAGGTGAGCTATTGGTGGACAGTAGGTGAGCAATTGGTGGACAGTAGGTGAGCTATTGGTGGACAGTAGGTGAGCAATTGGTGGACAGTAGGTGAGCAATTGGTGGACAGTAGGTGAGCAATTGGTGGACAGTAGGTGAGCAATTGGTGGACAGTAGGTGAGCAATTGGTGGACAGTAGGTGAGCAATTGGTGGACAGTAGGTGAGCTATTGGTGGACAGTAGGTGAACAATTGGTGGACAGTACGTGGTCAGTTGTTGGTCAGTAGGTGGGCAATTGGTGGACAATTGGTGATCAGAAGGTGAGCAATTGGTGGACAGTAGGTGAGCAATTGGTGGACAGTGGGTGAGCAATTGGTGGACAGTGGGTGAGCAATTGGTGGACAGTAAATGAGCAATTGGTGGACAGTGGGTGAACAATTGGTGGACAGTAGGTGACCAATTGGTGGGCAGTAGGTGAGCTATTGGTGGACAGTAGGTGGGCAGTTGGTGGACAGTAGGTGAGCTATTGGTGGACAGTAGGTGAGCAATTGGTGGACAGTAGGTGGGCAGTTGGTGGACAGTAGGTGAGCTATTGGTGGACAGTAGGTGGGCAGTTGGTGGACAGTAGGTGAGCTATTGGTGGACAGTAGGTGAGCAATTGGTGGGCAGTAGGTGAGCTATTGGTGGACAGTAGGTGGGCAGTTGGTGGACAGTAGGTGAGCTATTGGTGGACAGTAGGTGAGCTATTGGTGGACAGTAGGTGGGCAGTTGGTGGACAGTAGGTGAGCTATTGGTGGACAGTAGGTGAGCAATTGGTGGGCAGTAGGTGAGCTATTGGTGGACAGTAGGTGGGCAGTTGGTGGACAGTAGGTGAGCTATTGGTGGACAGTAGGTGAGCTAATTGGTGGACAGTAGGTGAGCAATTGGTGGGCAGTAGGTGAGCTATTGGTGGAGAGTAGGTGGGCAGTTGGTGGACAGTAGGTGAGCTATTGGTGGACAGTAGGTGAGCAATTGGTGGACAGTAGGTGAGCAATTGGTGGACAGTAGGTGGGCAGTTGGTGGACAGTAGGTGAGCTATTGGTGGACAGTAGGTGAGCAATTGGTGGACAGTAGGTGAGCAATTGGTGGACAGTAGGTGAGCAATTGGTGGACAGTAGGTGGAAGGTGCAGTAGGTGACAATTGGTGGACAGTAGGTGAGCAATTGGTGGGCAGTAGGTGAGCAATTGGTGGACGGTAGGTGAGCAATTGGTGGACAGTAGGTGAGCAATTGGTGGACAGTAGGTGAGCAATTGGTGGGCAGTAGGTGAGCAATTGGTGGACGTAGGTGAGCAATTGGTGGGCAGTAGGTGAGCAATTGGTGGACGGTTGGTGAGTAATTGATAGGCAGTTGTTGGGCAGTAGATGACAGTGTCAGTTGGGGGGCAGAAAGTGGTCTGTTTGTGGACAGTTGGATCATGTGCACTTCCTGACATCTAAGAAACTGCTACACTCATGTTATTTATTCTGTGTTCACAGGGTGAAGACAAATGCCCTCCAGTTGATGGAACCATTTCTTAAATTCATTCTCCTCGAGCCCCACCAATCAACCTGCTACAGTACCCTCCGAACCACCGTTGTCTCCGGTCTCCTCCAGGGGGCACCACTGGAGGTCAGGCCGAAGATTATAGACTTTCTGATGAAGGCTCTGCCATGTATGCAGGTAGGTTGTGATCATTCTGTCATGTAGACAAGTAGTAAGTGTGATCATAATGCCATGTATGAAAGTAAGTGTTGTGATCATTTGGTCATGTACGTGTTGTGATCATTTGGTTGTGTGTGCAAGTACATATTGTGATCACTCTGTCGTGTATGCAGGTACGTGTTGTGATTATTCGGTTGTGTATACAAGTAGGTTTTGTGATCATACTGTCGCGTGTGCAAAAAGGTGTTGTGGTCATTCTGTCATGTATGCAACTAGCTGTTCTGATCACAGATATGCAGGAAATTTGTTCTACCTCTCCAGGTAGTCCTTAAACCTTTAAGTTATCTTAAGTAATGATACTAGATTGACAATGCAGGTTGAGAGCAGTAGGTAGCATGCACAAATATATCAGCTCACTACAAGAAGTAGATTGGACCTGTCTAGGAGCTACCATAGTCAAAGAGCCTTATAGCTAAACAGAATTTCCTTCAAGGTCAGAATAGGCTTAATGTGTAAAAATGCAGCGGTGACCAAGAATGTGACATGGACAACGTTTACCTGTCCTGTGTTGTGACCCATTCATAAGTGGCAAAAAGAGAAAATGTTTACTTGCAAATGACATCATTGGACCGGTCATCCAGGGACTCTTGCTATGTGCATCTTATGTAATATCTCATCAGTGATGTCTGACATTTCCACCGTAGTCATTTCAGTGGGAGTCGCTCGGTTTCAAGCATTTCTGACCTTCTGCGCACCTCAATAATGACCTCATATTCATTCTTGCAGGCGCATTATGATCTTATCAATGGAAGCATATTAGTTGCGTGGCGACCTTTTTGCTCGCAGATTCGCTCACATGGATTTGGATCCGAACTTAATCAAAAGTTGACCCATTGATAAACTCTCTCTGTCTGTCGTGGGGTAGGGACAGAACTTCATGATATGATGACCTGTTGATGGGTTCTCCCTGTCACAGATTAGGGTCAGAACTCGTTGAAACCAGGCATACTGATCTTTTCCGCTCTACTCCGGACAACTTATCTACATGTGATTTGCACGCAGTATGCTGAAATGCTGCATCAAAATGTAGATTCCTACGTTCAGTTGTTGGGTTTTTTGGTTGTTAATAATAGATAAGTTGGTCGTTTCTGGGGCGAGTTGGCATGGGTATCTTTCGACACGTGTCATCGCCGTCGGTCGGTGTGGCTGTCGTTGGTCATCACCTTTAAATTGCCTCTCTCTCTCACTGGTGTTTTGTTGCATGTAGTAACTGTACTTGATGCAAACAAGTTCAGACTATCGTTGCTCCAAAAAATGACATACGACGACTACTTTTGCGCTTCCTTAGCTGTGTCTAAGTGCAACACAATGACCAGGCAGCAGTTATCACCTTAAAAGTAGTTTGATCTTAAATCCTGACCACTGGCAACCTCCAGTGAATGCCATTCAGTTTTTTATCATGAAGTAAACAACTGTAATTACTTTTATGTTTTTCAAAGACTGCCAGTTTGTAGATTCAAGGGCAAAGGACACGATGAACACAGAAAGAGGCGAGTGGACCTCACTGCCTAGGAGGCGAAGCACTTACAATGCCTCGAAGTTAGCATATTAATATATGTTGATTCTGACAGTATGTGAACTGATTGCTTGTGTATAAAGTGTCGTCTTCAATCCAGACCAACAACCCAGGTTGTCTTGGAGAGGCAATGACCTGTGTCCACTCACTGGTCAGTTGTCTCAAGCAGCAGGAAGCCACCGACTTGAGCCATATTCGGACGTTGTCCAGCCACATTCTGGACATGTGTGTTGCCGCCCAGAAGCACGGACTGGACACCGGGCAGTTGCTTGAAGGACTGACCGCTCTCATAGCTGTACACTCAGAGGTGAGCAGATTAAGTGAATCTTTAAGATTGTTGATAGAGTGGTTTTCTTTGTTTATAATAGAACATGTTTAAGTTTGCTGATCTATTAAAACTTGTTTTTAAATAAAATAAACTATTTCAGGTTTGAAATGCACAAGCAAAGTGTGAGTGGATTTGGCCTGTCCATTATGAAGGTCTAGTTTTTAAGGAAACATAAATTAAATCCATACTGTCTGGGGTCACAGGGGTCATGGGGGGTCACAGGGGTCATGGGGGGTCACAGGGATCATTGGGGTCACAGGGATCATGGGGTCGAATATTTTGTATAATACCCTTTTTCTAACATGTAGTTAATGTTGTGTTAACATTTCAGCAAGGTGTGATAAGTATTAACACAAAGAGATTTCATGAGCACATATTCCCTTAACCAGTCACAAAAAAATGACATAAAGTATCCATTTCTGCCAAAAACACAACACTGATGGGCACCGTCGTGACAGCTATTTTCAGCTTCAGTGCAAAATAGGCTTGTGCAACTTTATGCGAGGTTTCAGTGGCAGGCTCCATGTATATTATGTCCCAGTGTCTTCACGAAACATATGTATTTATATCTTGTTTAACTTCAGGGCATCTGCTGTCGATGTGACATTCTTCAGTTTGTGACGTTGCTCTCCACAGCTACGGAGCATCAGTGGAACAGCATCCTACAAGCGGGTGTGTATATTGTATAACTGCGTATGAATGGACAGTCTATTGTAGGCATGCAAGGAAGCTAAACAGATTCCATACCAGTTGCCTGGGCAGATTGTTTCGCATCACCTGGCAAGACATGATCCCAGACGCAGGTCTTCAAATGTGCAGGGCTGCAAAGCATTCATGCTCTACTGAAGAAAGCTCAACTTCGATGGGCTGGCCATGTTGTCAGAATGAGCAATGAAAGGTTACCAAAGTGCCTGCTGTATGGAGAACTGTCAGAGGGGAGGAGGTCTACTGGTGTCAACACAAAAATTACAAGGACTCCCTCAAATCGTCCCTAAAGGCCTTTGAAATCAACAACAAGTCTTGGGAAAGCCTAGCACTTGAGCGAGGCACGTGGCGAATCCTGATGTGGAAGGGAGCTGAGTCCTGTGAACAAACCAGGATACGCCAGGCGGAAGAAAAGAGACTGCTCCGCAAATCCAGTGCTGCGGAAACAAGCTCTGCAATTATTACTGCCCTACCATATTCGAACTGCAACAGAACTTGTCGTGCCCAAATCGGCCTTATCAGCCACATCTGAACACAGGAGGCAGATCAGTGATGTCACGGTCATCATCCCCGGTGGATGGACGAACAAGAGATTAATCATAATAAATTAGAAGTGTTTATGGCTACATAATGGTTGAGGTTTCTCTATTATTCTCCTCGTGACATTCCTGCCCTGTCATCAGGGATGAATTTGGCGTTGGCTATCGTCATCTTTTTCTTCGTCTTTTCCTTCCTTACATTTCTCTCTCTACATTCTCTTTCAACAGTTTCCATCTCCTCCTGTGTTATTCTGTTGTCCTCATTCTCCTCCCACTCTCTTGATGAAGTCTTCCTATCGCATTCTGTCCCTTCCTTGCCTCCTTTTCCCTCCACTCTCTGGGCATCTGACCTGTGCCAGTTCATTATCTCCCATTCTTTTCATATGACCAGCCCATTTCAACCTACTCCTTGACAGGTTCTGCGTAGAACTCACCACCAGCCTCTAGCAAACACAACTACTGAAGCATCAAAATAACATGATTTCTAGTCAACTCCAGCTAACAAACTGTGATTTTAAGGTAAAATCCAAACAACGGAGTGATCTGTTTGATGATATTGTAATGTTATCATGATAACTAGTTTGTAAAAAATCACAAAACATGTTCACACTGTAGTACATTTTTAAAGGATAACCCTGGAACCACATTTATTTTTTGCAAGGTATTTAAATGTACACCACTTGACATGGCACGCACGCACGACAGGCACGCACGCACGCACGCACGCACGCACGCACACACACACACACCCACACACACACCCGCATGCATGCATGCATGCATGCACGCACGCACGCACGCACGCACACACACAACACACACACAACACACACACAACACACACACACACACACACACACAATTACTAAGAGCCCTGGCCATTGTCTTATGCCTGGCTGGCTTGACATACTTGTGTTTCTTTCCTTCCAGTAAAGTTCTACATTCTCGAAACAACAGAATGCTTTCTCGCTGGTACACTGGTGCTGCCTCTACTGAGCATCATTGCAACTCCAACCAGTTCAGGTGCTAAGCATCTCGCATCTCAGGTTCTGAGCCAGGTGATGAAAGCCATCACATCGGACAGTGACTTGCAGGTGAGATTTCTTTCTAAGTTACCACTTACCAGTTATAATGTACAGTTTTTTCATTAACACTTCTACAGTATTGTATGATTTGACTTATTTTGGTGCAAACATTGGTTGATGGGTACGATGTTTCGACCCGTCAGCTACGGGCCTTGTTCACTTACTGGTGTCAGATGTCGGCGGGATAATTTGGTTGTAGGTGGCATGCAGATGGTATCCCTGGTTCATGGCTCTCTGTTTGATAAGTATGGCCTCCTTCACTTTTCTCTTGTGCCATTTAGATTCACGGGTTAGTACATTAGTGTTCTTCATGACCACTGAGTGTCCATGTCACCAAAATCTGAGCCAACACACGTGACACCAGTACGTGTACAAGGCCCATAGCTGACGGGTCGAAACATCGTACTCACCGTCACCGACAAACGTTTGCTCCAACGTAAGTAAAATCATACAATAAACCATTCTTGGTGCCATGAACAATATATTCAATATACTTCTACACTAAACTACAGACAACAGAGGCCAAGTGTCACAAACATTCTAATTCATCAAAGGAATGGACTCGGTCGGTCAGTCACTGGTAAAACCCGAAGCAGTGTGGAATTACTACAGACCTAGCCTTGGTTACCCAGGCTCCGTGAGGTGGCAGCATCTTTTAGTCCATCACATCCATGGGAAATAAATGCTCTGCCAATGTTGCCACCAGGGCGGCCTTACCCCAGAATATGGAAGAGAAGCTGATTGGTTCTCAGGCCAACTATGAAATATAAACTAAAATTTTGATATACTTTTATAAGATAAACCATGCACTGGAAAAGAAACACAAATTAAGAACATTCCTATTACTTATACTGCTTCTAATGCATCTTGCATCTGTAATAAATTCTGTATATGTATATATATACACACACGTATATATATATATTGTGTGTGTGTATATATATATATATATATATATATATATATATATATATATATATATATATATATAATTTTTATCCGTGATCTGCTTCCTGAATTGCAATTTTATTATTGTTATTAAAACATTATATTGATTTTTTGAAAATATACTCTCATTTTATGTGTCCATGGTGCTGCTTCATAATAATAATGATAAATAATGACTTTATTGTCCATTTAAGCATGGATATATGTTTTGCCCTTAGGAGGGTGCATAAAAAAACAAAATTTTTAAATCACGTAGTAATGCAAGTACACAGTAAAATCAAGTATATAAATATGTAAATGGTTACAGTAAAAAAATATTTAAAAGATTAAATATTGAAATAAATATGCTAAAACAATATGACAATAATATAAGATAAATAACTATAATAAAACAACATTGCAGTGGCAGTGGTAGGGACTGTGATGTGTTGGTCAACGAATGATTTTCCGTGACAGATTCATATACTTGATGCAGGGTAGAATGAACAATTTAAGGGCTTGATGGGTTTTTACAGTTGGCATTCTGTATCTCCTTCCAGAGGGAGAATGTCGTACTGGTCGTGTAAGAAGTGGGTGGGGTCAGATAAGATTTTTGTTGCCATTGGCAGTGTTCTTGACTTGTACAATTGCTCCAGGCTGGTATCAGGTGTACAGCATCCAGCGATCTTGCAAGAATAACACCGAAACCCATAACACTTTTCACATATGAATCATGGAACACAAACAAAATATTTAAGTTTTTTATATAAACATAAACAATTCATTCAAATAAAACATGTTATTACCAAAATCGACATCCATACCCTTGGCTTTCATACATGTGTTTTAGTTGTTTGTTTCGAAGTAACTGCTGTCATGTATCAGGCAATATTTGAGGTAACTATGGTGCTGCCATCTGGCGTGTAATATTTATGTATCAAAAGAGAGTGCTGCCACCTCGTGGAAAGTCTGAGAAGCTGAACAATTGTAGTTGTCTGCTACTTTTTTTTATTTTTTAAGTATTTTTGGCGATGTTGTTTAAAAGTGAGTTACAATAATCTAGTTGATTGGTAGGTAGATTCACAGTTTCACGTTATCTGTTTCCACTGTTTACTTGGAAATAAATTAAAAGTCAGCAAAATATTCATGGATACTCATCTGAGAAAATTATGTGTACTGTCTGGAATAGCGATGCTATATTTGTGACAGTGCATTATTTATTGTTATTGTCATTTATTGTTAATGGCTTTGGTTGGAAAGAGAACACAGGTTTTTACACCTTTCAAACCAGGTTAGAAGTGCCCATTCCACTTGGTATCACGGACCATAATCTTGTATAATGTGTGAAAAAGTGTAAGTCCATAAAACTGCCTCCTAAGTGTGTAACATCCCGGAACTGGAAAATGTTTGATGTGTTTAAATACCAAGATGATTGTGCAAACTTCCCACTTAATGAAATACTGCATGCTAAAACAATAGACTGCTTGGGATATCTTTAAGTCATTTGTTGTACATGTTACAAACTCTCATGCACCGCTGAGAGAATACAGGGTACGTGGTAGTGACATGGCCTGGATGGATTACTGTGGATTTGCGAAAACAAATGTACAAGCGTGATCACCCTAGACGAGTTGCAACACGTTCGAAATCACCTATTGACTATCAAAATTACCGAGTGCAACGAAACAAGACGAGAACCTGTTTACGAAATGCTAAACAAGATTACTATGACACTGTCATCAGAGAAAGTGCCAATAAACCAAAATCATTATGGGCTAACCTAAAACAATTGCTTCCCAAGTCTACATCTACCTCGACTCTAAGTGTGATGTTAGGGGACGCGGAGGTGTCTGATCCGTTGGGAATTTCTAGTGCTTTTAACACCTTCTTCACGACCGTCGGCAGTGACCTGGCCAAACAGTTTGTTAACCAGGCAGACCCTCCTGTCATCCCGTCATCAGGGTACGAGCCTTTTAAATTTAAATGAATAACTGCATCTGAGGTGATGACGCTACTCTCTGGACTTAGCATTTCTAAAGCTCAAGACACTGACGGTATCATGGCTAGATCACTTAAAGTTGCAGCCAATGAACTCTCGTTTCCTCTGGCGACTATCTTTAATTTCTCATTGTTAACAGGAACGATCCAGAGTGAGTGGAAACAGGCAGTTGTGACTCCTGTCTTTAAAGAGGGAGATCGCCAAAATACCTCTAACTATAGACCAATATCTGTACTTCCTTTATGCATGAAAATGTTTGAAAGACTCATCCATGACCAACTGTATGCCCACGTCACTAAACATAATATCCTAAATCCGTTTCAATCAGGCTTTCGACCTGGGTATTCAACAACCACAGCTCTGCTTGATGTATCTGACTACCTATATGACCAAAGACAGTATTGTAACACCACAGGTGCCATATTCCTTGACTTAAAGAAAGCCTTTGATACTGTAGATACAAACAAATTGTTACATAAACTCTCTGCCATTGGTATCCAGGAAATATAATTGTTTTGGTTTAGGGATTATTTTACTAACCGGACACAACATGTAAGATTTAACGGAGCTGCATCCAGTGTGTTACCAATCAACTTTGGTGTGCCCCAGGGTTCAGTATTGGGGCGGCTAGTGTTCACCCTGTATATCAATGATTTACCGAGCATGGTTAAGCACAGTAAGGTGGTTCTGTACGCTGACGATACAGCATTCTTTGTCTCTGGGAAATGTGTAGAAAACATCCAGACCCTATTGAATGATGACTTAGATACCGTGAGCCAGTGACTCAATGTCAATAGATTGACTCTGAACGCAACAAAAACTAAAACTATGCTCTTTGGTACCAACAACATCTGTCGAAACGGGACGGGGGGCTAAACTCAACATTAACGGGGAATCTTTAGAACAGGTCAGTTGCTTTAAATACCTGGGCCTTTGGTTTGATCCTTCTTTAAACTGAAAAAAACATGTAGACTGCATTAGTAAAAAAATATCGCAACGCATCGGTGTGCAGTCACATTCGGCTTTTGATTTCTACAACCACAGCAAACACTCTCTTCAAAACTATTATCGCTCCCATCATCAATTACGGGGACATCGTGTGGTCCATGGGACCTCAAAGTAATCTAAAGCGAATACAAAAACTTCAAAACAAAGCGAGCAGAGTCATTCTACGCTGCAGGCGGCAAACTCACATAACAGTCATGCATAGCTCACTCGGATGGCTAACATCATAAAACAAAATAAAGGTTGGCAAATGCCTGTTGGGGGTTCTACCCTCGTATCTCCGAGGCAAATTTTATACGTGCCAAAGACTTTCACTCCTACTCGACCAGAAATGCTAACTGTAATGTTTGTACCACGTGTCAGTTGCAATGCAGCTAAGAACCTTTTCTGCTACGAGGGAGCTGTGCTTTTCAATACTCTAAATAACACTGTCAAAAGTAGTCAAAGCTACAAAGAGTTCAAAGATAAATGTAAAACATGTTTTAACCACCTTATATAGAGTACTTCAACAAGCTGTGTTGTTGGCCGCTTACCTCGTAGTTATACCATGTTTGTATCTTATTGTAAACTTTATGTTTTAACTTAATGTATGACAGCTGAACTCAACTGGGACCACAGTTATGACTCTTTCGATAAAAAGACATCATCCCAGTATCTCTCTGTCTCTCACAATGTCTGTCTTTCTGTCAGTCTGTTTTTGTCACTCATTCCACCCACGTCCCTCTCCATCTCCATCTCCGTCTTCCTCTCTGTCTCTGTCTCCCTTTCCTCCCCCTCTTCCTCTCACTAACCCTCTCCCACACCCTCTCACTAGCCCTGTCCCTCACCCTCTCACCGTGATGCAACAACTACAATTAAAATATCAGATTAAGCAACTGGGCAGTTTTTAATCACTCTCTCTCTCTCTCTCTCTCTCTCTCTCTCTCCTCTCCTCCTCCTCTCTCTCTCTCTCTCTCTCTCTCTCTCTCTCTCTCTCTCACTCTCTCACTCTCTCACTC
>JAODUO010000961.1:0-2500 GCA_025642075.2 Ridgeia piscesae
CCAAAAGGCCTTATATAGGGTCCGGGTTGGAAGGCGATGACGTACACACCTGTCGTCGGGAGGGTGGTGACGCTGTCTCTAATTGTCTCTGTCAACAGGCGTTGGCCGGTTGAGTTGTCATATTGCTGTATTGAGGCATGTGCACTGAACCGAGGACAGAGGTGTGTAATCCGGACTTACAACTCAAAAATAGATCAAACACACCGCGTGAATTTGAAGGATTGAACGGGCTGACAACATTCTCAAACGCACGCACGATGTAGACGCAAACGTAAAACCTATTTCAATCATAATTAACAGAATAAGGAATGGTTTATTGTGGCCTCTCAAATTTGAGGAAGGGGCTTAGTCGCCCAATATTTAGGGAACGAGTAGCAATTTATAGTGTAATTGTTTTGTATTAAGGTTGGAGAGAACATTATCCCCAATAGTAATTTTTTTGGAATACATCGATACTTTGAAAAGCTTAAATTTATTGTCGATAGTGCAATATGTTTTGTCACCTCATATAAAGATCGCGTTGCAACATACATAGATCCCTGGATACCTGTCACAGCTGCTACCGAAATAGTCTAATTACTTCTGAAGGAGTCATAGCTTCCAGAGGTCAGCGTGACCCACCGGCGAGTTGCTCAACAGTGCCTTGGTACAGCGTCACGCTCCAGTGATTTTGTGTTGTAAGTTTGTTAAAAACCGACATTTTTTCAGTGGAATTATGTGTGAATAAATTCTTCTTGTCCTATGCCACGTAGCGAGACATAAGTAGGGGCATTAATTTAAAAAAAATTAGGTTTTCTTAGCAATCTGCCGGGTATCAAATTTAATCGTCAGCTACAATTTGTATATTCCAATTTATACATGTTTGATTGAAAACATAAATAATTGATAAAGACCAGCAGCATCATAATTCTAATATTGCTTATATCATAGTAATAACGTCAAACGTTATAGGAAATACGAGAGAGACAATAATGAACAAGCTAAGCTTAGATAGATGCAGATGTAGATGTGTATTTTTAAGTTTTCCTTACAGACATTTTGGTCCTCGGACACCGAACGTTAAGGGATTAGTCTGTAACCCCCAGGTACGAAATAAAACATATGTTACACATACCCCGCATATGTAAACAAAAATTAATCACCTTTTGTGGATGTGGTAAACAAGTTGTTGTAAACATGTGACGAGTATGAAAACCCATATAGCGTAAATTAATGTATTACTACTACGAATGTCACACTCTCCAAGTACCAAACAAAATTATTCCTTTATAGGGCGGACAGTTTTTAGTACCATTATGTTTTAATTCGTGCGAAATAAACGCGAGCATGAGAGACCATTTATACGTACGGTGCATTACTGAGTTTGCAAATATTTATATAACACCTTAGCTGATTTAATCAATCGCTTTTAAAATGTTGATCAGATGATGATGAATTTACTCGACACTCACTCATTTAAAGGACACAAGCTGTTTTGCACCCTTCTATTGTTATATTCCCTGCATTGTCTTCTATTGTCTACTGCTACAAATGAAGCGTGGGACATACTCGTCTGTCGATGGGCAAGTGTGCCAAATGCGGTGAGACGAACCACGTCACTGCCACCTGCAGACACCCTGACAAAGTGTTGTGTCGTCAGTGCGGGGAACGAGGACATAAAGAAAAGCATCACTCCCGTGTATAGGAAATGGGCCTAAACGATCTGGCCATGGAACTTTCCCTGAACACACAAACCGAGAACTGTGATTCAACGAGGTTTTGTGTTCCGAATCCAACAGCGGACAAAATACGTAAATGGGATCTACCTTCCCTAATTAATTTAAATGCCAGATCTTTGAACAGTGAAAAAGTGGACGAATTGCATGTAACTGTAACAACACATGATGTTTCAATTGTATGGTTTAAAGACTATATGGATTCAAGTAGCCTTACTATGCAAGAGTTTTGCTTGGAGAGAAAAGATAGGGGTCATGGACGAGCCGGTGGTGCAGCCTGCTACATTAGAAATGATTTAATGTATAAGAGATTGAATGATATGGAGGTTCATGATTTAGAAGTAATGTGGATTAAGGTTATGCCAAAGAAAACGCGTCGAAAATTATCATGTATACTGGTAGCATGTTTATATTATACTCCAAAGACGGAGTATTTGAAAATACGTGATCATTTAATCACCAACATTGACACTGTAATGCGAAAACACCCAGAATGTGGTGTGATCATAACTGGCGATTTCAACCAGTTGCGGGATAACTTTATGAAAACCCCCACTATAGATTTGTCCAAGTAGTTAATGTTGTAACACGTGGACAGGCGATATTAGACAAAATATGGACGAATATGGAGGAGGTGTACTATTTCCGAACTGGGGTCATCGCACCATAACATGGTTTTGCTTAAACCTAAAGCGAAAAACTCAGTTGATACTGGATGCGTGACACGGTTAACCGTAAGGTGTATGGGGCCAAAAGAAAAAGCCACATTCAGTATGGCTTTATCA
>JAODUO010000961.1:7500-30000 GCA_025642075.2 Ridgeia piscesae
ATATATATATATATATATATATATATATATATATATATATATTATGTATGTATGTATGTATAATATAATATATGATAGTTAACTTTATATATATATATATATATATATATATATATATATATATATATAAAGTTAACTATCATATAGTGTCCGTTGTGTAAAACTCGTTATGTAGAAAATAGGTTTAAACTATTCCTTCTAATCACGCGAGTGGTGCACACAACACGTGACGTGTCAGACACCGTTCCACTCCCAGTGATATGTGTACGTAAGGTCAGCGGATTCTTGAGCCTTTACATGTAATTGACGACTTATTCAACACGGTTTTATGTCTCGTCTAAATTGAGCATTTCACTGTTATTTATCACTAGTCGGTTGGTCGTTTCTACCACAGCGTGAGACGTGTTTTCATCAAAGATCACGCTCCATGTGCAACGTTTATATGGCGACAGAAGACATTGCGATTCAAAAATATTACCAGCTTGTTTCAAATTACAGATGGTTGACATAGTACTTTAACTTTACGGAGGCCAGAAAAGACGTAAGTTCGATTCTCATTAGCTTATTAAAATGTATTCATAGGATAGATTGCAACAAATAAAGTTCGCTGATGAATACGTAATCGTCTCATTTGATTTCAAGAGTTGAATCGTAATTGGAGTAATTGGGATTATTATTACATTTAACATACCAGCAAAATCATGCAAATAATTATATTATACCCAATGTATACCTGTACCGATTGGTAATGTTAGGATTTTTTATATTTAGTATCTCAGAATACCATTATAGTAGGCCAAAGTTTGTTAGTAGCATCATATGTATTAATATGTATACATATTTTAATCATAGCACCAGCAAGACAGCCCATGTGAATGGGTATGTGAACGAGTCACTCCTAGCCGGATTGCTACTGGGGCGCCAAGCTTTCAGGGATGGACCATTAACGCTCACCTTGAATGAAAACATGGGGGTTTGACGACATAACAACATTAACAAACTAAAACAAGTACATCCGTATTCCTAAAACGAGCAGAACAATAGTTGACGACAATCCTTCATGTTATAATGTTCATTTGTGTGAATTTGTGTGAATCACCTGGCTACCGTGATTAGGAATGATTAATGACACCTGCGTCTGACTATACAAATCGTTGTGTTGTATAAAGGCGATGTCGCAATAGCATGTGTCAAGGTATAGACGTAGAAGGAAGGGTCACAAGACGGCAAATCACTGGAGCGTGACGCTGTACCAAAGCACTGTTGAGCAACTCGCCGGTGGGTCACGCTGACCTCTGGAAGCTATGACTCCTTCAGAAGTAATTAGGCTATTTCGGTAGCAGCTGTGACAGGTATCCAGAGATCTATGTATGTTGCAACGCGATCTTTATATGAGGTGACAATAAATTCAAGCTTTTCAAAAAAATACTATTGGGGATAATGTTCTCTTCAACCCTAATAAAAAACAATTACACTAGAAATTGCTACTCGTTCCCTAAATATTGGGCGACTAAGCCCCTTCCTCAAATTCGAGAGGCCACAATAAACCACTCTTTATTATGTTAATTATGATTCAAATAGTCTACTTCATTAAATATCAGGCGTATCGTTGGATATATATGTTACTTATTCCCAGAGATTTCTCAAATGTTGTTTATATAGAACTTTCTCATGAATTATGTATTGCGCGCATACCTCCGCGTGAGAGTGTGAGCGTGCGTACGTGCGTGCGTCTGGGTATGTTGTCAGCCCGTTCAATCCTTCAAATTAACGCGGTGTGCTTGATCTACGTTTGAGTTGTAAGTCCGGATTACACACCTCTATCCTCGGTTCAGTGCACATGCCTCAATTCAGCAATATGACAACTCAACCGGCCAACGCCTGTTGACAGAGACAATTAGAGACAGCGTCACCACCCTCCCGACGACAGGTGTGTACGTCATCGCCTTCCAACTCGGGCCATATATAAGGCCTGGCTTGTGGGGCTCACATCACATCGGGGAAAACGTCTCTTCAACTCACCAGCGAAATCACCGAGAGAACAACCAGAATGACTCGACCATCGCCTTCCTTCTTCTTCGTGCTGTGTGCACTGGCCAGTGTGTCTATCGGTAAGTATCTTGTTGTAATTATTCAAGAGTAAATGCTCATAGTTGCTTGTTCTGTACTTAAGTGTTAGACCTGTCGGCTCCGAAAATACTTAATATCTTACCATAACCAATTCGTCCGCATTACCAGCGCATATTTAGTGGTCAATACAACGAGAGTGAGTTAGTGTTAACGTCCATAACATTTGAACACTGTCAGTTCGGGAAACCGTATTATGCCACCGATGTGATTTAGTTATGTAAATAAAGCAGCAGTACTAGTTTAGTGTGTACCCTACAGATCGTCAAACAAAATACTTTTTGTTGGTGAAACTACCTTGAAAGACTGGTAGTTGTTTCCCTTCATAACATCAGTTTTCAATGTTCACGTTCACAGCTATGGCGGGCGGACCGTCGAACGCATATTGTGTCGACCTGACGACGGGCAAGACGTCCGTTCTCCCGGGCAACACGGTCGACGTGAAGTGGACCAAGAAGCCGACCTCGAACGGCGGACGATGCAACCTGCAGGGGGTGTTAAAGATCACACCTCCGGACTGGGCCAAGTCTGTGTCTTTCCATATGGCGTTCGAGAAGTCGAGTAAATTTTCGTTCAACATTGGAGACTCTCCGACCAACAACGCCTGGGGTAAGACCGCTATATTGTGTTCTTAAAGAAAACATATTCACTGAAATTATTGGCATTTCTTCACTTATTTGAATATTCCCATGTACTCGTAACCTGTGTGTTATGCGGTACATGTTACATGTTAGCAAATTCAAACACCATTACCATGGCGGATTTATCCTTTTTGTTATGACAATAGGTACAGTTATTGAATATTTATTCACGAAAGAAAATATACATGATACTTCGGTCAGAACAATGTTAGTAGTGTTGTTTGACAAACAGGTAAAATAGCGTAATATAGGCCTTAGATGATATCCGATCGGATCTGAACGTATCCTGTATGTATATGTCGTGGGTCATGTCGAAACAACAATGTGGGAGAATTATTTAAGAAGAAGCGAAGAAAACAGGGAAGGTCATTTCATAATTTAATGTAAATGTTGTTCGGCATGCTTACGTTGTAACTTGCAATCATAATGTCAAGGATGGACGCGGACGAGTGTTGCCAGTATCAAAGTCTTTTATTCATTAGCCCAAACAAATGACCCTAAAAGCACAACGTATGTGTTACACACAAAATATATACAATCAAACACAGGAACAACAATCACATGCAAATATATACACAGCCTAACATTGTCGTTAAGCAAATACAGATGACTGACGTTTACCGGTAACTTGGTTAACACTACCCAACACGTGTTACACACAAAATATATACAATCAAACACAAGAACAAGCTTCACCTGCAAATCTATACACAGTCCAACACAGGACTAACCGTTGTCCTTACAAAAATACATGACTGCTGGTTAGTTACTCATATCATTGCGACCGCAATTAACACTTAATCAGTGTAATCCAAGCAATAGGTCCAGACATACCAGTACATGATTAACCATAAACCAAACTAACTCCACCATTGTCCATCCATCCCCATCGGGAACACATTTAAAACCACACAAATATAAAGTATAATAAACATAGAAAATCACTCGTAGTACCTGCCCACAGTCAGGCGTCAGGACACACCACAATGCTCCGCCACTTGCTACCTGCTAGAACCCTTCCTGTATTGTGGGAGAAACAAATATCCAGACATATATCACCAAGTAACGTGTGTGGGAAGGATTCAACGGACCACCAATTATCGTCCAAGTAAACAATGTCTCCGGGTGCTGCCCCCTAGCGACCATATTGTTAACGACACCCGTGGCCTCACACGCCGCCATTTACATTTAAGACAAAATAATGAAACGAAGTACAGCAAGATATAACCTAACTAAGTGGTGACTGACATAACAATAACATTATTATGACACAATTGATAACTTATCCCGCAGGGCACACACAGTTTACAATAGGATAATTAGGCTCTAATAATAAGCGAGCATTCACGCTGGCGAAACATAAATGTACGTAACACGAGGGATCAACTAATGCCAGTCACCAATACTGTTCAATTCTTATACCAATTACTGATAAATCATTACACAGAACACTAGCCATCATAAAGGCAACACAATTAATAATTAAAGAGAAATTAAACACTGCTACTTACAGTCTTTCCAGAAAACAACCCGTTCCCAATTTCTGCACGTGGCGAACGTTCAACCGTGGTAATGCAAGTGACCAACTCTTCCCGCGCAACCCAAACATCCCACTCCCAATTCGTACAACCTCCGGTCACTCCGCCCGAGCACATCGGCTCATATCCATATAAAATACTCTTTAGAAGAAGATTGAATATTAAAACGTTATGGTTAAATTGTTTTCTTTTAAATACATATTTTAGTAATATAGGAAAGTGGCTACTGGCAGTTAGAAAATCAGGGATTACTTTAATTATCGCATGTTCACCGTCGTAAATAGTCTCACCCCCCTACCGGGGTGATTACATGATTATTAGAAGGGATATGGATAACACCAGGTGGCGTTAGTGAAATGAGTTTAATTCTATCCATGACAATAACATATAGTAATCGTGCGTATTAGTGCAGTCTGTGTTTGTCTGTTTGCGTGTGTGTTTGTGGTTTTGTGAATTTGCTATTGGTGTGGGTGTGGTTGTGGTATTTGTGTTTGCGTGTGTTTATATGTTTAAAACATGTTCTGTAATTTAGCTTGAATATAGACAAGATGCAACATATGCAGTATTATCGAATGCGTTTTACTTGAACCTGTTATATTATATGTCGATGTCTCGTTACAATATGATCTGTGTCGTTACAGCTGGTGACAGTGGCACAACTGTTTACGACGCCGAGATCCACAGCTACAACAACTACTTGAAGGTGTATCGTAGCGACGTCGGAGGTTCCAGCCTCATGACGTCAACTACCTCGGTCAAGACGGCCATGTTGATTCGACTGTCAAAGATGCAGATGTACGCCACCAACTACGAAGGCTTCAACTACTACAAACAAGACAAAGGTCTCTTCGCCTTCGACACGATGTACATGGGTCTGAATAGGGTTGTCCATTACATCTACGGGTCTCCTAGTGGCGGTCGCACAGGCCGAGGTCTGTGCTCCGTGTGTATCTACTTTCTGAAGGACACCGTCAAAGATCTGCACGGACCGACTGTCGTGAAAACAGTAGTCGGAGATTTTGTAGCCCGAGTCTGAGCGTTTTGTAGTAAAACATAGCTCGTCGGTTAATGCTGTCGATTAGTTTATCGCCACGAAAGCTGTAGGACTAGAAATGTAGGAATTATGTCCATTTAAGAATGAATTATATTTCAATTGTTGCACCGCATTTATTTCACGATTAAAAATGAAACTATGTATTGTAAATCTTTTTTGGGGTGTTTTCCTTCTAACTTGTTGGTGTGTTTTATTGTGGAAACACTTAAAGCATGTGAAAGTATATTTGAATATGCTGAATTTCTTCAGATAGTGTGATACGTTACATGTTCTAATTATGTCACATGAACAAACTAAATGTCGAAGATCAGGAAACATGACGTCGATCTACGATTCCGATGGATGGCGAATTTAAATACGCTTTCTTTATGATATTTCACTGTTTTAAGGAAATTACTTACACAATGGCAATAGTGAAGAAACATTAGTTTTATTATTTGATATTCTGCTCTGATCGGATTTGTAAATCTACAGTTCCTCTAGTGCACTGTTTGATGTACGTGGGTCTGAATCAGGTTGCTAAAAGCATTTAGGGGTATAGGGCCTACAAAGGCCGAGGTCTATGCTATTTTCTGAAAGGGATACTCCAGTCAGTGACCGGTTCACAGTATTAACTTACGTATGTGTAGTATATTGGTTGTGCCTAGTAACTGTGGACAAAGACCGTTAATAAACAATTAGTTATAGTTTAATGGTATTAAAAACATGCTATCTTAGATTCAAGGCACTGCCATCTTGAGACTTATGCGCCAGTGACGTCAACCGAATCGTTTACGTCACTGGCGCTTTGTTGAAAAAGGTAAGGATTGGCGGAATGTTTAATGCTATCCATGACATCCGCCCCAGATTTGTCTGTATCCGTCCACGGATTACACCAACACCAAACACTTGTGACCCAAAGGCCTCACAATAGACACAGTATGAATAAAAAGAGAGTAATACACACAACTACACCCACTGGTTGGTGCGGGCAACCCCTGTCTCCACCTGGAGCAAACACCATTACGCTTTCATAGCATCGAATATAAAGTAAACAAGGTCTAAAGCAAAATTAAAATATAGCAAAATTAAACACAGTAAATGATGCGGCCGACCCCTGTCTCCACATGGAGCAAACATCATAACCAGCACTCCTCAGTGAGGTGACACCCATTGCCACAACCAATATTGTGTAAATTTACCTTAACCTGGGAAACAATGCTAGACATACGGGCACAGCAGCCAAAGGTAGGGGAAATCCATGTCCCGCTAGTGCAGGCAAGCTATCCTCCCCCCGTGCAGCCTGTATATTGGTAATCTATTTACCCACCTACCATGGCACGATCATTACCCAGACTTGGTTAAATGTGCAGGGTTCGAGTGGTGTCCCTTGTTCAACCGTTTCGACCGACGGAACACAACCACTGGGTCCTCCCCTGCACCTGGAGATAATATCTCCGACTCACTCATATCGGATAGATTGTCATTCACCACAGGCAAGATATCCAGTCCACCCTCCAACACTGTGATTGCTGCCAGTCTTACCTCCTGACACTGGCTGCCCCTAATCTCTGTAGGGACGGTAGTGCTGTCCATAGCCAGATGGAGCACAGTTGCTGTCTCCTCAGCTGACATGTTAGCTGGACAACGACTCAATGCGTCAGCACATCGATTTGACCGACCCGACCTGTATCTCACCTCCATGTCAAATGAGGCAAGCTGAGCCACCCAGCGGTGCTCAGTTGCCCCCAGATTAGCCGTCTTCAAGTGGGCGAGGGGATTGTGGTCAGTGTACACTATGCAGTGTGCTCCAAGAGTGTACGGCTTGAATTTCTCCGACACTGCCCATTTTAATGCCAGCAATTCCAGCTGGAAGCTAGAAAAATCTGGGTAATTACGCTCGGCCCCCCTCAGGCCACGACTAGCAAACGCTACTGGTCTCAACATACCGTCATCGTCCGCCTGCGATAGACATGCCCCCAGTCCCTTCAGTGAGGCGTCCACCTCGAGCACAAACTCACGGTCAAACCGAGGATAAGTCAGAACTGGGGTGCTACATAGGGCCTGTTTCAAGGCGGCAAATGCAGTAGCAGCCTCCTCAGACCAATCCAACAGCTTTGTGGCCTTTCGCCCTTTCGCATCATCTTTCCCTGTGAGCGCATGTAAGGGTGCAGCTACCTTGGCAAAATTGGCCACGTAACGCCGATAGTACGATGCTAGGCCCAGAAAGGAACGCAGCTCAACCTGATTGGTCGGTGTTGGCCAGTCACGAATACGTGCAATTTTGTCTGGATCGACAGCCACCCCTTCCTTGCTTACCACATGCCCAAGATAGGCTACCTCTGTCTGAAACAATTGGCACTTGGCCGCATTTAGTGTCAGACCATGCTGTTGCAATCGCTGGAACACTTTCTCCAACCTGTCAAGGTGTTCTGGTAAGGTTTTGGAGAACACCAGCAAGTCATCTAGATAGAGGATGAGCTCAGACAAGTTCAGATCACCAAAGATCATTTCCATGATCCGCTGAAAGGTGCTCGGACTGTTCATCAAGCCCTGAGGCATTCGGGTAAATTCATACAGACCCCACGGTACACGGAAGGCAGTCTTAGTCACTGACTCGGGATGCATCGTCACCTGGAAATAGCCATGGGCTAGATCCAGTGACGAGAACAAACACGCTCCACTCATTGCCTCCAATGATTCATCAATGCGCGGCAGAGGAAACGCATCCTTCAGACACTTTGCATTCAGCTGGCGGTAGTCAATACATAAACGCAAGGCCCCCGATTTCTTCTTCACCAGAACAACCGCACTAGCGTAGTTGCTCGATGACCGACGAATAAGGCCTTGGTCAAGCAAACCCTGCAATAGCTGCTTGACCTCGGCAACCAGGTGTGGCGGAATACGACGGTAGGCAGTATTAACAGGGCTCGCATCGACTACCCTGATCTCATGCGGTATAAGATCACACCGCCCCACATCAAGTGGGTCTCTGGAGAACACAGAATCATACTGTCTTACCAGGGCTGCCACCCGCATTGCCTGACCCTGCTCCAACCCATCTAGCCTGAGTCCAGGGGGAAGACTGTACTCAGTGCCATCAGGAAATGAAAATACCTGTCCGTCTAGTGACTCATGGTCTGGTGAATCACGATCGTTTGATTTAAATGTCACTGTGGATTGCTTTACACCACTCTCGACCATCACCTGCTCAACGGATATTTGTAGCGTATCCGGTGTCGGTGAGATGACAACCTGATCGATGACAGCCACCTCCTGAACTGTCAACATCCTGGTCGCTGCCGGGATGGACACAACCTCCGGCCCAGGATTGGCAACGATCACCCTCAACTCACCATCTTGAACACACTGCACCCCTTCTACCAGGTGTAACTGCCTACTGACATTGTCTGCTGCATGTACTAATACTAGTTTCCCGTCCAGTAAGGTAGCATTTGGTACTTTGCACGGCAGGACAACTACCCCACCTGGTGGGATTGTGACAGAGTCCTGTGTCACAGCTGTCAGCTCACTGATCTCACCAGTGTCACCTGGTGGTCTGACAGCCACACTAGCTGTCCCAACCACAACTGACTCACCATCCTCACAACCAACCTCCCCTGCTTGCTCAAGCTTGAGCCAACGCAGAGCTAGTCGCCAGTCAGCTTTTGACGGACCAACTGGCTCCATAGCTTTGTCGGCTATGGTGCGGAGGATGTTACACCCCAGAATCACTGGGTATTTCCTCTTCACACCACTCTCGGTGGTGTCACATTTCACGAAGAAACTTGCCATGATAGTTTGCCCAAAGATAGTGATTGGGACTTCCAGGCAGCCTTCAAACGGTACATCCAGGCCGTTCACCCCTACGATTCTCATGTATGTGCCCACATTCTCCAACCCTACCATACCGGTTAGATTCTCGTGATAAAACGAGGACGGCATCAGTGATGTCTCGGCCCCAGTGTCCAACACACAGCCTACAGGGATTCCACCGATCTCGATAGCTGCCGTGGGACTCCTCGCCACCAGCCTCTCAAGCATCTCCCCTCTTGACATCACCTGACCCACCTCAACAACTTCTGACTCAACAGCCAGGTTCACATAGGCACTCTCCCTATGCCTGGGCACCAACGCTCCAGCCTCCACCAGTTTGCCCACTGTAGCGGAGGAGTCTAGTTTTCCGACCTATTGGAACGAGCACACCCCTGCATGTGATCCTGCTCTTGACCTCTCCTAGAATCGGCTAACTTTTTCTTTGGGCACTCCCTGATGAAATGGCCCTGCTCTTTACAGAAGAAGCAGAGGCCATCCTGAGGATTGCGTCTAGACTGTCTATCCCTCATGACTGGGGCAGGCAAGGCGAACTGCGGTTGGCCAATCAGACCGGGCAGTTTATCCAGGATAGCTTGCAACTGGCTAGCAGTCTGGCATTGCTGGGATGCCAGCTGCATCATCTGCGATTGCAGCTGCTGCTGTGTTTGCATTACCTGCATAATCACCTGATTGACCGAGTCAGGTTCAGCCTCGGCCCCACGCACCCTCACCGTCCGTTGGGATTCACTGTGGTCGCCCAACAGTGACAGTACCTCATCCCTCATAACGAGGAATGACCGGTCAGCCGAGCCCAACGCTATCCGCCGTAACTCATGCCTTACTGAGTGCTCCTTCACTCCTCGAACAAACTGCTCCTTGAGAGCATTGTCTCTGAGGAGCACCAGTGCCTCCTCCTCAGCCCTCGTGTCTGCGGCCTTCTCCGTGCGGCTATGCAGACGCATGAGGACTCGGCTGTAATCAGCCAGAGTCTCACCATCCATCTGCAAGCGCGCATGGAAGGTGGTGCTTAATGACGGCACCGACTCAGTTGGGCCGAACCTCAACGTGAGTAGTTTCACCAAGGAATCGCAGTTGAGGCGTATTGCCTCTGGATGACAAAGCACCTCATCACGGGCACATCCTCCGAGGTGATCGAATATTGTCATTGCCCGGTCGGCATTTGCAACCCCAGCTTGACGGGCATAGGTCTCAAAGTTTTCTAACCACTGGGAAATCGTGGGGTCCGCAGCATGGCGAGGATGCCCCAAGAATCTAGTCAGTTTAACTGTAGGGGCAGGTGGGGCCCTAGACTGCTGAATGGCAGTAGCGAATGTTGCTGCTAACATGGCATTTGATTGCGCTATTAACTCCATGATCCTATCATCTGCCATACTGCTAAATAGGAATAACGAGGGAAGTAAACAAGAAGCTAAAATAAGAAAGGAATTGGATGCAAGAAGGAGCAAAGAAAAGGACTCAGACCAAATAATAGGAATGACAGGTGTCTACTGACTGAGGAGGCACGTTTCCCAAATCTATGACACCCCACTACTACCAAATTATCCAAGTAAATATACACACAATTACACCTGCTTTGACCTGATAGCACACCAATGTAACCCAACTAAAATAAAACTCTACCAGTTAAAACAACACCTCAGATTAGCGATCAATACTAATTCACAATTACACACACTCACCACTGTGAGTATCAATATTAACTGCACCACGTATTGAAACAACACCTCAGATTAGCGATCAACACTAATTCACAATTAAACCCAATCACCGATGTGAGTAGCAATATTAACTGCACCACTGATACAGCAGTAACATAAATGCTTAAAATTCCACTGTCATCCACCAAGTGGCAATTTGAAACTCGCTCACCCGGGATTACTTGGTTCAATGAACACGACTGTGCGGCAGGGTCTTTGGTGTGAACTTGTTTGTAGGACGATACCACTTCCGACACCAGTTGTCAAGGATGGACGCGGACGAGTGTTGCCAGTATCAAAGTCTTTTATTCATTAGCCCAAACAAATGACCCTAAAAGCACAACGTATGTGTTACACACAAAATATATACAATCAAACACAGGAACAACAATCACATGCAAATATATACACAGCCTAACATTGTCGTTAAGCAAATACAGATGACTGACGTTTACCGGTAACTTGGTTAACACTACCCAACACGTGTTACACACAAAATATATACAATCAAACACAAGAACAAGCTTCACCTGCAAATCTATACACAGTCCAACACAGGACTAACCGTTGTCCTTACAAAAATACATGACTGCTGGTTAGTTACTCATATCATTGCGACCGCAATTAACACTTAATCAGTGTAATCCAAGCAATAGGTCCAGACATACCAGTACATGATTAACCATAAACCAAACTAACTCCACCATTGTCCATCCATCCCCATCGAGAACACATTTAAAACCACACAAATATAAAGTATAATAAACATAGAAAATCACTCGTAGTACCTGCCCACAGTCAGGCGTCAGGACACACCACAATGCTCCGCCACTTGCTACCTGCTAGAACCCTTCCTGTATTGTGGGAGAAACAAATATCCAGACATATATCACCAAGTAACGTGTGTGGGAAGGATTCAACGGACCACCAATTATCGTCCAAGTAAACAATGTCTCCGGGTGCTGCCCCCTAGCGACCATATTGTTAACGACACCCGTGGCCTCACACGCCGCCATTTACATTTAAGACAAAATAATGAAACGAAGTACAGCAAGATATAACCTAACTAAGTGGTGACTGACATAACAATAACATTATTATGACACAATTGATAACTTATCCCGCAGGGCACACACAGTTTACAATAGGATAATTAGGCTCTAATAATAAGCGAGCATTCACGCTGGCGAAACATAAATGTACGTAACACGAGGGATCAACTAATGCCAGTCACCAGTACTGTTCAATTCTTATACCAATTACTGATAAATCATTACACAGAACACTAGCCATCATAAAGGCAACACAATTAATAATTAGAGAGAAATTAAACACTGCTACTTACAGTCTTTCCAGAAAACAACCCGTTCCCAATTTCTGCACGTGGCGAACGTTCAACCGTGGTAATGCAAGTGACCAACTCTTCCCGCGCAACCCAAACATCCCACTCCCAATTCGTACAACCTCCGGTCACTCCGCCCGAGCACATCGGCTCATATCCATATAAAATACTCTTTAGAAGAAGATTGAATATTAAAACGTTATGGTTAAATTGTTTTCTTTTAAATACATATTTTAGTAATATAGGAAAGTGGCTACTGGCAGTTAGAAAATCAGGGATTACTTTAATTATCGCATGTTCACCGTCGTAAATAGTCTCACCCCCCTACCGGGGTGATTACATGATTATTAGAAGGGATATGGATAACACCAGGTGGCGTTAGTGAAATGAGTTTAATTCTATCCATGACAATAACATATAGTAATCGTGCGTATTAGTGCAGTCTGTGTTTGTCTGTTTGCGTGTGTGTTTGTGGTTTTGTGAATTTGCTATTGGTGTGGGTGTGGTTGTGGTATTTGTGTTTGCGTGTGTTTATATGTTTAAAACATGTTCTGTAATTTAGCTTGAATATAGACAAGATGCAACATATGCAGTATTATCGAATGCGTTTTACTTGAACCTGTTATATTATATGTCGATGTCTCGTTACAATATGATCTGTGTCGTTACAGCTGGTGACAGTGGCACAACTGTTTACGACGCCGAGATCCACAGCTACAACAACTACTTGAAGGTGTATCGTAGCGACGTCGGAGGTTCCAGCCTCATGACGTCAACTACCTCGGTCAAGACGGCCATGTTGATTCGACTGTCAAAGATGCAGATGTACGCCACCAACTACGAAGGCTTCAACTACTACAAACAAGACAAAGGTCTCTTCGCCTTCGACACGATGTACATGGGTCTGAATAGGGTTGTCCATTACATCTACGGGTCTCCTAGTGGCGGTCGCACAGGCCGAGGTCTGTGCTCCGTGTGTATCTACTTTCTGAAGGACACCGTCAAAGATCTGCACGGACCGACTGTCGTGAAAACAGTAGTCGGAGATTTTGTAGCCCGAGTCTGAGCGTTTTGTAGTAAAACATAGCTCGTCGGTTAATGCTGTCGATTAGTTTATCGCCACGAAAGCTGTAGGACTAGAAATGTAGGAATTATGTCCATTTAAGAATGAATTATATTTCAATTGTTGCACCGCATTTATTTCACGATTAAAAATGAAACTATGTATTGTAAATCTTTTTGGTGTGTTTTCCTTCTAACTTGTTGGTGTGTTTTATTGTGGAAACACTTAAAGCATGTGAAAGTATATTTGAATATGCTGAATTTCTTCAGATAGTGTGATACGTTACATGTTCTAATTATGTCACATGAACAAACTAAATGTCGAAGATCAGGAAACATGACGTCGATCTACGATTCCGATGGATGGCGAATTTAAATACGCTTTCTTTATGATATTTCACTGTTTTAAGGAAATTACTTACACAATGGCAATAGTGAAGAAACATTAGTTTTATTATTTGATATTCTGCTCTGATCGGATTTGTAAATCTACAGTTCCTCTAGTGCACTGTTTGATGTACGTGGGTCTGAATCAGGTTGCTAAAAGCATTTAGGGGTATAGGGCCTACAAAGGCCGAGGTCTATGCTATTTTCTGAAAGGGATACTCCAGTCAGTGACCGGTTCACAGTATTAACTTACGTATGTGTAGTATATTGGTTGTGCCTAGTAACTGTGGACAAAGACCGTTAATAAACAATTAGTTATAGTTTAATGGTATTAAAAACATGCTATCTTAGATTCAAGGCACTGCCATCTTGAGACTTATGCGCCAGTGACGTCAACCGAATCGTTTACGTCACTGGCGCTTTGTTGAAAAAGGTAAGGATTGGCGGAATCTTCGCTAGTAATTGTGGTTGTGACGTAAGCAATCCGCGACATACTGGATACATCAAATACCAATGGACAAACATAGGATTTTCGAACATGCATGCGCCAGTGACGTAAGCGGTTTACGTCACTGGCGCATAAGTCTTGACATGGCAGCGTCCTGATTCCAAGTGTGTATCTGGTACAATTATACTATAATTAATTGTTTATTACCGATCTTTGTGCACAATTACTATGCACAACCAATATATTATACAGACGTAAGTAAATGGTGAGAATCATTCACTGACTGGAGTATCTCTTTAAGGACACCGTCAAATATCTACACACACGCACACGCACACGCACACGCACACGCACACGCACACGCACACGCACACGCACACGCACACGCACACGCACACGCACACGCACACGCACACGCACACGCACACGCACACGCACACGCACACGCACACGCACACGCCACACGCACACGCACACGCACACGCACACGCACACGCACACGCACACGCACACGCACACGCACACGCACACGCACACGCACACGCAACACGGGACACGCCCCACGCACACGCCACGCACACGCACACGCACACGCCCCGCACACGCACACGCACACGCACACGCACACGCACACGCACACGCACACGCACACGCACACGCACACGCACACGCACACGCACACGCACACGCACACGCACACGCACACGCCCCACGCACACGCACACGCACACGCACACCCACACGCACACGCACACGCACACGCACACGCACACGCACACGCACACGCACACGCACACGCACACGCACACGCACACGCACACGCACACGCACACGCACACGCACACGCACACGCACACGCGTGTGTTTGTGTGTGTGTGTGGTAGATCTTTGACGAAGTCCTTCAGAAAGTAGATACACACGGAGCACAGACCTCGGCCTTTGCGACCAGTAGGCCCTATACCCCTAAATGTTTATGTGTGTATATATATATATATATATATATATATATATATATATATATATATATATATATAACCTCTCCAAAGGTTTTTTGAAACAGCAACGCAAGACAAGAGATGATTAAAATAGGCCAAATTATTGACATTGGTTTATTCTATTAGATAAATCATGCAATGGCCCACGTACATCAATACATCTCCACAGCTAGCATGCCGGCCCCAATGGTCTTGTTAAGCAAGACCTTCACATTCGAAACACATTACCAATGACCGGTATTGACACTTATCTTTCCACCATATTTATCATCGACACCGTATCGGTGGTTGTCACTCCGCCGCCTCCTATAAAACCACCTACTTTATTTACCGCCCTAAAACCCTGCCTACATCATGTAGAGGAAAAAGCCTAAGCATAAACCCATGCCACGGGGAAAAGCGTCAAAACAATTATGGCGTACACCAAGTGTGGGACAAGGATGTGGGTGGGAGAGAGAATCTCAAAAAATAACAATAACGAAATATAACTGTAACCAAATAATTCAAATCGTAAATAATGAAAATCGTTTGTTAAACTACGCACAGCTCTTTCTGTCACGATGAACCACGAATGGGGCAGAATAAAATGGCTGCAGCTGCCTATCAATGCTGAGGGCTAATTACTTTGACACATCCTTACGCGTACACAACTAAGTCCCTCATATAGTACCTAACTAACCCGCCAGGATACCACTGGCCTACTCCGCTAGGAGACACCACCGTCTCGCTACCACTTCACAATATATATAATATATATATAATATATATATATATGTATAATAATATATATATATATATATATATATATATATATATATATATATATATATATATATATATACATATATATATATATATATATATATATATATATATATATATATATATATTATTTATTATATTATTTTACTTAGGAAAGAGGGTAAAAAGTCGGCAAAGAGATAAGAAGAGAGTTTTCGGAGCGCCACTATATAGCGTGTTTTGAGAAGTTATACCGAGGGTCAACTGGGTGAAAGAGTATCCTGTTACTTCACATGTTTGAAGAAAGTCGCAACTGCACCAGTGAAACCTGGACAGTTTCATTCATTTTGTCCATCTCTGATCGTTCGAAGTGGGAATATCGCTCAGCTCGGCAGTGTAAATTCTACCTCGGCTGTCACATTGTGATCGACTCAGTTCGAAGTGCTAAAGAAGAACAACAGCAGCAACGGTAGTGAGGCCGTTACACATTGTACAGGCTAATCGCGTGTCTTGTCTTGTCTTGTTGATGTACAGGCCATGTCTCATCGTGGAGGCAAACGTGTCACTCACGTTGTATGTCAGCCACACTGCTATGCCGAAACCAAGATTGACCAAATCTATTGTCAATGGTGGTTCAGCGGAGGCCCCTCTATGGTGACATCCACATCGTCGTGGACGAGACCGAGAGTCAAGATGCCTTTGTACAGAAGCTACTCCAGGTCCAACAAGACGTTTTCCAGACATGTCTACAGAGCGCTATCGTCGAGATAAACCGGAGGGTAGACCACTTCATGCGGGAAACGACTACTTCTCTGACTGAACTCCGGGTCAGCCTCCAATACGCACAGATGCAAGTAGACGAACTTAGTGCAAAACAAAACAATATGACACCGTTGACGAACTGGCCAGAAAGCTGAGCAAATGTGAAGACACCATCGCCAAAGTCGAACGCATCGTTGACTGTCAAGAAACCAAGTCCCGACACTGCAATCTGCGCCTCAACGTCATTCCGGACACTGAGAACGAAACGTGGGAACAGACGGGGAAAACCGTGCGACGATCACGGACAACATAACTAGAACTTCCGGAAACAACAAAACAGGCGGTGGTGTTGCCGTATTTGTATGTGAATCTCTGCTTAGAAATTGTCAATCTCGTAATATTTGCTTTACGAAACATATCATACGATTGATGAATGTTTAGAAAGTATCTTTCTTGAACTACTGATTATTAAACATACAAAATTCAATGTCGGCTGTACATATAGAGCACTGAACACTAGCATTAGTATATGTAATGAAAGATTGTCATGCATACTGGGAAATCTCACCAGTAAAGTCGTTTACATGTGTGGTGATTTTAACATAGATCTTTAAACTGAGAAGAGCAAGCTGAGTCGAAACAGTTCAGTTCTGTATTGCATCCCTGTTTTATTCCTTACTTGGCGGGTCCTGTTTGGTGGCCTCCACTTCTACTTCACCCAACGTCAGTGCGCTAGCGACATCACAAATCTGCAAGACTGGAACTCTTCCTGTTGCGCCCAGCGTAACAGACGTTACCGTCGAGACAAGATGGCTGCACGTTTGTATCCGGAAAGCTACCAAGCATCAGTGCCTTCAAATTATGGAGCCGCTCGCCACAACCTGGGAACAAACGTTGGAATACAACTTGATTTTTTGCATCATTCCTAAGCATTACCTAACTGAATATTGACATGGTTAGCTATGCCATTTAAAAAATGTTACGGCTTGCTCAATCTGGAAAAGGCATATCGTAGCTGTGTGGTTACTTGACGTGGCAAAGGTGGCAGTGTTATGTGGTAGCTGTGTGGTTACTTGACGTGGCAAGGGTGGCAGTGTTATGTGGTAGCTGTGTGGTTACTTGACGTGGCAAGGGTGGCAGTGTTATGGTAGTTGTGTGGTTACTTGACGTGGTAAGGGTGGCAGTGTTATGGTAGCTGTGTGGTTACTTGACGTGGTAAGGGTGGCAGTGTTATGGTAGTTGTGTGGTTACTTGACGTGGTAAGGGTGGCAGTGTTATGGTAGTTGTGTGGTTACTTGACGTGGTAAGGGTGGCAGTGTTATGGTAGTTGTGTGGTTACTTGACGTGGTAAGGGTGGCAGTGTTATGGTAGTTGTGTGGTTACTTGACGTGGTAAGGGTGGCAGTGTTATGGTAGTTATGTGGTTACTTGACGTGGTAAGGGTGGCAGTGTTATGGTAGTTGTGTGGTTACTTGACGTGGTAAGGGTAGCACTGTTATGGTAGTTATGTGGTTACTTGACGTGGTAAGGGTGGCAGTGTTATGGTAGTTGTGTGGTTACTTGACGTGGTAAGGGTGGCAGTGTTATGGTAGCTGTGTGGTTACTTGACGTGATAAGGGTGGCACGTGTTATGGTAGTTGTGTGGTTACTTGACGTGGTAAGGGTGGCAATGTTATGGTAGTTGTGTGGTTACATGACGTGGTAAGGGTAGCACTGTTATGGTAGTTGTGTGGTTACTTGACGTTGTAAGGGTGGCAGTGTTATGGTAGTTGTGTGGTTACATGACGTGGTAAGGGTAGCACTGTTATGGTAGTTGTGTGGTTACTTGACGTTGTAAGGGTGGCAGTGTTATGGTAGCTGTGTTGTTACTTGACGTGGTAAGGGTGGCAGTGTTATGGTAGCTGTGTGGTTACTTGACGTGGTAAGGGTGGCAGTGTTATGGTAGCTGTGTTGTTACTTGACGTGGTAAGGGTGGCAGTGTTATGGTAGCTGTGTGGTTACTTGACGTGGTAAGGGTGGCAGTGTTATGGTAGCTGTGTGGTTACTTGACGTGGCAAGGGTGGCAGTGTTATGGTAGCTGTGTGGTTACTTGACGTGGCAAGGGTGGCAGTGTTATGGTAGTTGTGTGGTTACTTGACGTGGCAAGGGTGGCAGTGTTATGGTATCTGTGTGGTTACTTGACGTGGTAAGGGTGGCAGTGTTATGGTAGCTGTGTGGTTACTTGACATGATAAGGGTGGCAGTGTTATGGTAGCTGTGTGGTTACTTGACGTGGCAAGGGTGGCAGTGTTATGGTAGCTGTGTAGTTACTTGACGTGGTAAGGGTGGCAGTTATTGACCAATTGTATATTCATGCTATCTTGTTTCTATCATAAAAGTATGAATATAAAAGTAAAGGTTAAGCAACAACTTAAAACGTATATTCGTCCACAACAGAACAATCAATCAGGTAAGAAAACCATTATTAGTGACTTAGCTGAAATGTGATAATAATGTCACTATAATTTCCGTCAGTGACCAAATGTTCTATTATGTTATCGTTAGCTTTTTCTTGAATATCCTGCTTACATTTATGGTTTATGTTGTTGACATAGTAAGTTAATGACTAGAAATATGCTTATTTATATTACTGTATGCATATCATGTTAATCGTGTTTTGCACAATCTTATTGACATGATAGGTATACAATTGCTTACGTACATTATAATATAGTTACGATAACTATTTTGGCATATGCTAAGAACAGATTTCGAGAACACCATGGTTTTATTTTTGAATATTTCATTCATACTCATAGGCAAATTCAAAGATCAACACCCGATAATTCAGATAGTGCATCTGCCTGAAAATAACACGTTCAGTGTCTTTAAAAAGATGTGCAAAAGTAGATGTCTGTCTATTGATGAATAAATATGATCCAAGTTTGAGCTTGACATTTAAATTTTATGACGACCCACATTTAGTCCTCTAGAAACGTGGACAAAAGAGAACGATAACCACGATAACCACGATAACCACGATAACCACGATAACCACGATAACCACGATAACCACGATAACCACGATAACCACGATAACCACGATAACCACGATAACCACGATAACCACGATAACCACGATAACCACGATAACCACGATAACCACGATAACCACGATAACCACGATAACCACGATAACCACGATAACCACGATAACCACGATAACCACGATAACCACGATAACCACGATAACCACGATAACCACGATAACCACGATAACCACGAACGACAACAACGAACGACAACAACGAACGACAACAACGAACGACAACAACGAACGACAACAACGAACGACAACAACGAACGACAACAACGAACGACAACAACGAACGACAACAACGAACGACAACAACGAACGACAACAACGAACGACAACAACGAACGACAACAACGAACGACAACAACGAACGACAACAACGAACGACAACAACGAACGACAACAACGAACGACAACAACGAACGACAACAACGAACGACAACAACGAACGACAACAACGAACGACAACAACGAACGACAACAACGAACGACAACAACGAACGACAACAACGAACGACAACAACGAACGACAACAACGAACGACAACAACGAACGACAACAACGAACGACAACAACGAACGACAACAACGAACGACAACAACGAACGACAACAACGAACGACAACAACGAACGACAACAACGAACGACAACAACGAACGACAACAACGAACGACAACAACGAACGACAACAACGAACGACAACAACGAACGACAACAACGAACGACGACACAACGAACGACAACAACGAACGACAACAACGAACGACAACAACGAACGACAACAACGAACGACAACAACGAACGACAACAACGAACGACAACAACGAACGACAACAACGAACGACAACAACGAACGACAACAACGAACGACAACAACGAACGACAACAACGAACGACAACAACGAACGACAACAACGAACGACAACAACGAACGACAACAACGAACGACAACAACGAACGACAACAACGAACGACAACAACGAACGACAACAACGAACGACAACAACGAACGACAACAACGAACGACAACAACGAACGACAACAACGAACGACAACAACGAACGACAACAACGAACGACAACAACGAACGACAACAACGAACGACAACAACGAACGACAACAACGAACGACAACAACGAACGACAACAACGAACGACAACAACGAACGACAACAACGAACGACAACAACGAACGACAACAACGAACGACAACAACGAACGACAACAACGAACGACAACAACGAACGACACAGCAACGAACGACAACAACGAACGACAACAACGAACGACAACAACGAACGACAACAACGAACGACAACAACGAACGACAACAACGAACGACAACAACGAACGACAACAACGAACGACAACAACGAACGACAACAACGAACGACAACAACGAACGACAACAACGAACGACAACAACGAACGACAACAACGAACGACAACAACGAACGACAACAACGAACGATAACAACGAACGATAACAACGAACGATAACAACGAACGATAACAACGAACGTAACAACGATAACAACGATAACAACGATAACAACGATAACAACGATAACAACGATAACAACGATAACAACGATAACAACGATAACAACGATAACAACGATAACAACGATAACAACGATAACAACGATAACAACGATAACAACGATAACAACGATAACAACGATAACAACTTACAGTCGACCCGGTTGTAGATAGTCAGAGTGTATACAGTGTTCACGCAGCCCAGGTCGACTGCCCACCAAAGGTAGTTCACCTCAAGTGTGTGGATGCAGTTAAGGGCTCTAATGTTACCATTGCCGTTGCCATCAACAGTTTTGCTTGGTGGGTACAAACCATGCGTCGTGTACTGCTTTGTAGGCCGGCCCACAGCCACATTTGCTGTGGACACTGCAAGCAACAACGTGTGCAACAACACGTCGTCAATGTCATTGTGTTTCGTACATTGAAATATGTGTGGGTGTCGGGGTGTGAGTGTATGGGTGCATGGCTGTAGTGTGTGTGTGTGTGTGTGTGTGTGTGTGTGTGTGTGTGTGTGTGTGTGTGTGTGTGTGTGTGTGTGTGTGTGTGTGTGTGTGTTATTGTGTGTGTGTGTGTGTGTGTGTGTGTGTGTGTGTGTGTGTGTGTGTGTGTGTGTGTGTGTGTGTGTGTGTGTGTGTGTGTGTGTGTGTGTGTGTGTGTGTGTGTGTGTGTGTGTGTGTGTGTGTGTGTGTGTGTGTGTGTGTGTGTGTGTGTGTGTGTGTGTGTGTGTGTGTGTGTGTGTGTGTGTGTGTGTGTGTGTGTGTGTGTGTGTGTGTGTGTGTGTGTGTGTGTGTGTGTGTGTGTGTGTGTGTGTGTGTGTGTGTGTGTGTGTGTGTGTGTGTGTGTGTGTGTGTGGGTGTGTGTGGGTGTGTGTGTGTGTGTGGGGGTGTGTGTATGTTTTTCGACATTAAAACAAATGATTGTTGTTGGAAGTTGTTACTTTTTATACCTCTATTAGGCCCATATCACCAAAGCGTTGACTTTTGTCCCAGTGGTCACAGAACATTAGATGAGCATTCGTTAATTTCCAATGTCATAATAGATTGCTCATACAAGATGAGCATTGAGTAAATTGCTCAAACACATTATTGGAGCAGTCAGATGTTTGGGATTCGCATTCGAATGCGAATGTTTAAAGTTTACATTATAGCGCGAGCATGAATGCGCTAAACATTAAATGTTTAATTCCAAAGCGACTTGGAATGTGAAATACTCGAAAGCGCATTCAACTAGCAATATCACTCTTACAAACAGCTACGAGTGAGCATTGTAACCGGA